>PVIY010030439.1:0-30925 GCA_004026745.1 Myrmecophaga tridactyla | reverse complement strand
TTCAATCATCATCAAGAAACATGGCTACTGGAACACATCTCTACATTTTCAGGCAGTTCCCTCCAGCCTCTCTGCTACATCTTGAACAACAAGGTGATATCTACTTAATGCATAAGAATAACCTCCAGGATAACCTCTCGACTCTGTTTGGAATCTCTCAGCCATTGACACTTAGTCTCATTTCACTCTTCCCCCTTTGATCGAGAAGGTTGAATGAGGGGTCTTTTAAGGATGAGGGAAGTATTTTATCTTAATTGTGGTGGTGATTATATGACTGCACGCAATTACCAAATTCATCTAACTGTATTCTTAAGAGGAGTGAATTTTATTGCATGTAAATTATCCCTCAGTTAAGCCATTTCTTAAAAGGCATAACAACTGGGAAAGGAGTAAATTTGTCTTTATTCACAGAGGACATAATTATGTACACAAAAAAATCCAAAGAATCTACAAAAATTTAGAATAAATGAACTTAGCAAAGGTCATTGTACTTCTGTGCGATAGCAACAAAAATTGAAAAATGAATTTTTGAAAGTACTATTTATAATAAGCAACAAAAATATAAAATATTGATGAAAGAATCTAATTATGCACAAGACCTCTACATTGAAATCTATAAAATATTCTCTAGGGACATTAAAGATGGCCTAAGAAAAATAAGAAAAAATTATATTTATGAACTAGATGGCTTGCTTAATAGAGTTAAAATGTCTACCCTCCCCAAACTGAGCTAAAGACTCAAAAAAATCCCAGTAAAAATCCTGGCAGATATTTTTTGTAGAAACTAATATGATGATTCTAAAATTTAAGTTGAAATGCAAAGGACTTAGAATAGCCAAGATCCTGAAGAAAAACTAAGTTGGAGAAATTACACTTCTAGAATTCAGACTTTATATAAAGCTATAGCAAATAAGACACTAAGGCACTAGTGCAAGGAAAGACAAACAGACAAATGGAACACAATAGGAGCTTTTAGAGACAGACTCACACATAAAAGTGACTTAATATACAACAAAAGACTGAATTTCAGTAAAGAAAAGGATAGTCTTTTCCATGATTGTAGCTAGAGAAACTGGACACCCACAGAGAAAAACATTTAACATTGACTCTTACTTCACATCATACACAAAAACTAATCCAGGAATATCATAGAACTAAACATGAAAGTTGGAGCTACAAAACTTCTTGAAGAAAATAAGAGAATATTTCATGATGTCAGATAGGTGAAGATTTCCTGAACAAGACAAAAAGCATTGACAAAAAAAAAAAAAAGATAGGTTAGACTTCATTAAAATGAACAACTTCTCCTCATTAAAAGACAACATTAAGAAACTAAATTGGCAAGTTGCAGACAAAAAGAAAATATTTGCAATATATGTATCTGACAGGGGACTCATATCTAGAACATAGGAAAACAGCTCTTATAAAACAATAAGAAAAAGATAAACAGCACAATTTTACAAAGGGGAAAGGATTGAACAGGCACTTCCCAAAAGAGCATGTCCCAAAGGCCAACTGACAGAAAATGGTACCCAAAGCTGGCTAGCTCCTTTACTGTTAAAAAAGTGTTATGCAAACTGATGCTGCAATAATGGGATATTCACATGGAAAAATAATGAAATATGACCCTGCCATACAGCACACACAAAACAGTGTTATGATTTTTCATTGTTTGCAAAATTGAGGGAGATAATGGAATAATCTTTAATTTGGAATTCTGTGTGAGCTATCACCCAAATTATCAGCTCTTTTCAACTCTGGAATTTTTATTGTTAAAGCACCTTGCTTAGAGAGTATTTATGTCTGCAACAATTGTCTGAAAAAAATGAACTGTGCAATTCTTGTCATTAAAAAATAAATGGTGCTCAACATTACTGGTCATTAAGGAAACAAATTAAAATCACCACACGTTACTCCACACTTACCAGGACGGGTAAAGTTATTAAGACTAGTAACACCAGAGGTCGGCAAGGATGCAGAGCAACTGGAACCCTCACACCTTCCTGGTGGCAATGTAAGATGGAACAAGCACTCTGGGAAATCTGCCAATTTCTTATAAAAGTAAAACCTACTCTAAGATTCAAAAATTAGACATATGTCCATAAAGATGCACAAATATGTTCATAGTAGCTTTATTCATAAAAGCCTAAAACTAGAAATAGCTCAGCTGTCCATCAACAGTAGAACAGATAAGCAAACTGTGATTACTGATGCAATAAAATACTACTCGGCCATAAAAAGGAATGAATTACTGACCCATGCAATACCATGAATCTTAAAAACCATTTTCGGAAGAATTAAGCCTTACACAAGAGTACAAATTTTATGATTCCATTTATATGAAGTTCTATTCATCTAGATTCCATATATATGAAAGCTAAACCAAACCAGAGTGGACAAAAAATCAGAACAGTAGTTGCCTTGGGGGTGGGGGTGGGGGTGGGAATTGCTGGGAAGGCCAAGGAGAGAACTTTCTGGGGGTAATGATGATGTTCTGTTTCTTGATAGGGCTTCAGTTACACAGATTTGTGTATTTATCAAAAGTCAGCAAATGAACACATAATATACAATAATGTCACTGAATGTTCATTTTACCTCAAAGGTGGGGAAGGGAGAAGGGGAAAGAGGAAGGGGTAAAGAAGAAGGGGGGTAAGGGGGAAGGGGAGGAGGGGAGGAGGGGAGGAGGGGAGGAAAGGGAGGCATAAAAAATACCTATGTTGAGACTCTGGAGCATTTGAACTTACTGGTGGGAACCTATTCTGGTTTATCTACTCGGAAAACTGGCAAAAGCTATATAACTAAGCACATGCCTACCCTATGGCTCAACAATTCAACTACTAGATAAATGCAAAAGAAATGAGAGCATAGTCCACCAAAGACATGAACAAAAACACTCACGGCAACTTTACTCATAATTGTAAAAACATTGAAAACACTATCCATTGAAAACAGCCTCCAAAACGAAAGAAAAACAAAGACAGTTTCAGATATACAAAAGCTGGATTTGTTACTAGCAGCCTTGCACTGCATCGCTGGAGGAAATTCTTCAGGCTAAAGGGAAGTGACACCAGATGAAACATGTCATGACTGGAAAGACTGAAGAATGCCAGAAATGGTAAATATGAGGGTAAATGTAACAGACCACTCTGGCCACTGTGTGGAAAAGGAACTGTAGAGCGAAGAGTGGAAGTGGGGAACCAGTTAGGAGGCTACTGTTGTCAGCCAGGTTAGAGACAATGGCAGCTTGGAGAACTTCAACCTTTGGCAATGTCTCCACATACATCTCCTCCTGAGAGGCAAAACTGCCCCTGGTTGAGAACCAAAGGAGAGACAGCAATAGATTTAGAAGATGAAGCCAACAGGTTGGATACATGGTGGAAGAGGAAAGGAGAAAAAGTGAATGGCTAGCATCACCCATTTAGCAAGCATTTTTTTGAGTGCTAACCATTCTATATGCAAACCTTGCACTAGGAAAATATCAGCAGAGAGGTGCACAGCTCTATTCTACAAAAATCATAAGACACATTGTGGGGTGACCCTTTATCCCAATTTGCATCCCAGGCACTACTTAAATGTTTGCCCCACCTAATTATTAATAGGGTCCTGTGGTAGTTAGATTCAGTTGTCAACTTGGCCAGGTGAAGGCACCTAGTTCCGTTGTTGTGGACATGAGCCAACGGTATGTGAACATCATCTGTTGCTCATTACATCAGCAGTCGGCTAGGAGGCGTGCCTGCTGCAATGAATGACGTTTGACTTAATTGGCTGGTGCTTAAATGAGAGAGCTCAAGCACAAGCAGCTCAGCATACCTCATCTCAGCACTTGCAGCTCAGCCCAGGCCTTTGGAGATGCAGAAAGGAATCACCCCATGGAAAGTTGTTGGAACCCAGAGGTCTGGAGAGAAGGCCAGCAGAGACCATCCTGTGCCTTCCCACATAAGAAAGAACCTCAGTTGAAAGTTAGCTGCCTTTCCTCTCAAGAACTAACAAAATAAATCCCCTTTTATTAAAAGCTAATCCATCTCTGCTGTGTTGCATTCCGGCAGCTAGCAAACTAGAACAGGTCCCTTTTCATCTCAATAATGCCTGCTGCGGATGGAATCGTGGCTGGTCCCCCGCCCAAAGACACATTCAAGTCCTAACTCCCAGGCCTGTGAATGTGAACTTATCGGTAAATAGGATCTCTGAAGATGTTATTAGTTAAGATGAGGCCAAACTGGATTAGGGTAGTTCCTAATACAAAATGACTAGCATCCTCATAAGGAGAAGAAATTTAGATATGGACAGAGATAGAGACAGAAAACTGCCATGTGACAGAGGCAGAGATTGAATTATGGTGCGAGAAGACAAGGAATATCATGGAATCCGGGTCACTCACCTAAAACCAGGGAAGCAGTAGGGAATAGATTTTCCCCTTTCAGAGGGAGCGTGGCCCTGCCAACACCTTGATCTCAAACTTGTAGCCTCCAGAACCTTGAGCCAATGCATCTGAGTTGCTTAAGCTAAACAGTGTGAGGCACTTGGTTACTGCAGCCCAGGCAAACTAGGACAATGTCCCAGTGTGGATGATAAATGATCCAGTTACCCTACATGACAGGGAGGAGAGGATATCAGCACAAGAATACACATGGAAAAAGAGCAATTCATTTTTGTTGTGACAGCAGTTGGTCCCATTTAATGAGCACCTGTTATCTTGCCAGCATCCTGTCATATGCTGATCACATATGATTTCCCTGGACTTCCCAACAGTAGCCACTTCTCTAGAGATCTTGAAGACAGTGTTAACCTCCTCTGGCAAATATCACTCTACAGTAGACAGCAGGCACTTGCACTTAAGATCATTCAACTTACTCTGAGCCATGGCCATCAAGTTACTTGATTATAATTTGCTTTCCATGTAGAATATGCCGACCAAAGGATCCTGAGGGAAAGACGCTATCCCAGTTCTGCTTTTCTCTATTATGCTGGGTTTATGTGTCCGACTCAGGGTACTCTGACAAAACCAAGTTTCTGGCCCTTCATAGTTGAGAGTCAGACCTTGACCCATGGAGATGGAACCCAACTGAGCAAGTCAGCTGGCAACCTGGGAAATCTCTATGCATCATTGCATCTGTCACGCAATTGTACTTTTCAAGGGCAGGGCAGTATCTGAAGCAGGCACCCACCTAAGGGTGCTTGTATAGTTCTTTCTGCCCCTGTTCCACAGTGAAATGTCAATGAAAGCATCATCACTCCTCAGAGGCCACTAGATATACGAGCTCATTAGCTAAAAGGAAAAGCCAGGTAAACCACCACTTTTTTGAGGAATCCTTTGGACGCCTTTTGCCTCCAGATCAATACAGCCATATGTATATCCGGTGAGTCAGATTTAGAACCGAATCATATGAGCCATGGAAGTGACTGACACAAACCGGGTAAATGATTCCCCTTCTTGGGGAAGTAAAAGATTAGTGGTATCGAAAAAAAGACATGTGCCAAAGGAGGGGCCTAAAGTGCTGTCAGCAGAATCTGTAAGCTCTTAGGTCTGGAAGGGATCCTGGAGCAACAAAAAACCTTGTTTTAAGTTGGAAGAGACTGTGTCTACAAAAGCCAAGTGGTGTGAGGTTTCACGGACAGTTGAGAGGCGAAACAAGGACACTAAATCTGGTTCCGTGATTCCAAATGCACAGGCCTTCTCCCATTGCCTGACTTCAACATATGCAGAAACCAATGCAGGAAAGTTAAGACATCTGAGATTACTCTCTAATATTTTTTTTGCTGGTACTCATTCCTTTCATATGCCTCAAAGTCCTGTGCTTATTTACATGTTAATGCAATTATTTCCATGTTACACTCCATTTTGTTTTCACAGCCTTAAGTATTGATAGAAATACTAATGCTATTTATCTTTGGTCTGCCAACAGGTTGACAAAATGAGTAGGAACAGAAAAGGAGTTAAGTAACCAAAGCCTCCCGGTATCTACCAAGCTGCATTTTTCTTATTCTTGACAGGGTAGCTGTCCTCAAGTCCATCCTTTCCTCCTTATTTCTACTGATACTCCCTTTCTCCTGTCTCCTGATCAGGCCTCCAGCTCTCCTCTTCTAATTCGGGCCTCTCCTGATTAGCAGAGGCATTTTTCTAACAGTCCCTACCCTAGTGAGATATGGCCACAGGAGAGACATGGCTTTCATCCTTGGTTTTGCAGAGAGTTGCCTGCCAAAGTACAGTGGATGGGCATCGGCCACTAGGGGCTTTGCCTTCCCCAAGAAATTTCAAATTCAATAGGTCAAATCCTGAGCTTACGTTGAGAGAGAGAAAAAAAAGAAAGTAATTTAAAGGTACAATTCTCCAAATTAAACCAGTTTGCTATCACTCAACTAAATAGCCGCTTTTATGGATCACAAATTCCTGAGGCAGAAAGAGACCTAACCATTCATTCCAAACATCAACAATGAAGGATCCAGGAAGAAAGGAAAAGATGCTCAAATGCTTTGGGATGTGTATGAAGGGCATCAGAGTAAGTGAAGGAACGCTTGTGGAAGCATCATTCATACCGCTAGAAAACTTGGATGCTGCCTAAATGTCTTTTGACAGAAGAATGGATGAATTTTCAAGTATTTATTCACCAAAATACTGTGCTATGGCAAAAAATGGCTGAAATAGGGCTACAATGTAGTAAGATGGATAAATCTCAAAAGTATACTCTCGAATGAAAAAAAGCAAGCTGTGGAAGGATTTGTATACCATGGCAACACTTAGGTCAAGTCTTCAAATATGGAAAACAATGGGATATATTGTCCAGGGAGATGTCACACAGGCAGTAAAAGGATAAATACATTTACAGTAATGTAAGTTCCAGGTTCAGGGCAGGGCTTGCCTCTGGAGGGTGGGGGGATGGAGGGTGTATGTTCACATAGGGCACCAACGCGAGAGTGAACTAAATATTTTACTTCAGTCTTTGGTTGAGTGGTGGTATCCAAGTTTTCATCTTGGACCCTAAATCCTTTTGTAGGACTGAAATATTTCATTGCAAAGTTAGTCATTAAGAAAAAATTGTCAAATCATCTATATAATGATCTCTGGTGTTACACACTTCAGCGCACCAAGGACAGAGCATCAAATCCTCCACAAGCTTACCAGCCTCTTCCAGGTGGGAGGTGAACTGGGTCCCTTTCTGGGCCTTTCGTGGGCAAAATGTGGCTTTCAGTGAACCTTCTCTCTCTGCGTCCTCAGCTTTAACTGCACTGCTCCCTTTTCTTCTGAGAGCAAGTGAGCAAATGTGCCTCAATACAATCTGCTTGGCGTCAATGAGCATAAGGTAAAGCCAGGATGAGCCCCAGAGCCATGAATCCCTGTGGGCTTCTTAGGCAGTGCAGGGTAACTGAGAAAACATTGGAGACATGGCTCAGGAGACGCAGGTGACTGGGTGTAAGACCCAACGAGTCACCAAACCTCTGCTGGCCTCTGTGCCTTCATTTGTAAATTGAGAGGTTTGGGATCTCTCAGGTCAGTCCCTTCCACCTCTGAAATCGCCAGTACAACGAGCCATATCAAAAGAGGACCAGTTCTTGTGAATTGTTGAGTGTATGTGTTGGGAATGTTTGTGTTTCTTGTAATTTTTTTTAATTAATAAAAAATTAAAAAAAAAAAAGAGGACCAGTTCCATTCCTTAGCACAGAAGAAACTGTGTGGGTCAGGGGCTTTTGTGCTGAATTCCATCGCCAATATTGGTGACTCTGGTGTCAAGGTAAACAAGTAATGTATTGAGAATATTCCACAAAACTACTCACCCACATGTCTGAGTCATAGTGAAAACAGGAAAGCCACACCTTTTTCTTCTGAGGCTCATCCCCTGTGCCCACCAGCTTCAACCAGCTGTAAAAACGCCCTCATGAAATCCCCACAGAGCCAAAGCCAAAGGCCTGCTCCATGTGGGTGGCGGGAGGCTGGGGCAGGAAGTGAGAGTGCAAAGGGCTGCTCGCCGTCAGAAAAATTAACAGTGGAGTCAGCATGGCCTGAGAAAGAAATCGTCAGAGAAATTCACCCAGAGACAGGGCATTTCCTAAGTACTCCACCTGCCCCCAGGCATTCTTAATTCATTTATCCAATTACGTCACAACAGTAAAACTTAGCTTGGGACAAGGAACATAAAATATTAAAAAAAATTTTAATAGGATTTTTTCAAAAGATAAAAAGTGTAAGCACATGATACAAGATTCAAAAGCTAAGTCTCTATGACGCCAAAAGCATGAGCAACAAAAGAAAAATTAGAAGAACTGGACTTCATCAGAATTAAAAACCTATAGGCATCCAAGAATATTATTAAGAAAGTAAAAAAGATAACCCATAGAATGGGAAGAAATAATTGCAAATCATATCTCTTGAAATGGTTTAATATCCAGAGTGTATAAACAACTCTTACAATTCACCAACAAAAAGACAAACAACCCAACTAAAGGCTGGACAAAGAACTTGATTAGACATTCTCTAAAGAAGATATACAAGTGGACGATAAGCATTTGGAAATCTATAGTATATTGCTGAAAGAAATTAAAGAAGATCTAAATAAATGGAAAGACATTTCATGCCCACAGAATGGAAAACTAAATATATTTAAGATGTCAATACTACCCAAAGTGATTTACAGATTTAATGCAATCCTATCAAAATTCCAACTGTCTTCTTCACAGAAATGAAAAAACAATCATCACATTCAATTGCAAAGGGCCCTGAATATGCAAAGCCATCTTGAAAAAGGAAAACAAGATTGGAGGATTCACACCTCTCAATTTCAAAACTTACTACAAAGATACAGTAATCAAAATAGTATAATATTGGCACAAAGACAGACATAAAGACCAACGGAATCAAACTAAGAGTTGAGAAATAAGTCCTCAGATCTCTGACCAACTAATTTTTGACCAGGGTCCATTTAATGGGAAAAGGATAATCTCTTCAACAAATTTTGCTGGGAAAAGTAGATATCCATAGGTAAAAGAATGAAGTTGGACCTTGATCTCACACCAAAATTAACTCAAACTCTATCAATGACCTAAATATAAAAGGTAAAATCATAAAATCCTTAAAAGAAAACGTAGGGAAATATCTTCAGGCACTGATATTAGACATGGATTCTTAGACTTTACACCAAAAGTAAGAGCAAACAAACAAACAAAATAGGTAAACTGGATCTCACCAAAATTAAAAACTTTTATGAGAAGGACATTATCAAGAAGGTGAAAAGAAAAGCTACAGAATAAGAGAAAATACATGGAAGCCATACGTGATAAGGGTTTAATATCCAGAATATATAAAGAACTTCTACAACTCAAAAACAAGAAGATAGACAAGTGGCCAATAAACACATGAAAAGATGCTCCATATCCTTACCCATTTGGGGAGTAGAAATCAAAATAACAATGGGATATCACTTCATGCCCATTAGATTGACTATTATTTTAAATCAATGATGGCAATTGTTGGTGAACATGTCAGAAATTGGAAGCCTGGTGCATTGCTGGTGAGAATGTTAAAGGATGCAGCCACTGTGGAAAACTGTCTGGCAGTTCCTCAGGATGTTGAGAACAGAACTACCATATGACCTGGCCGTCTCACTTTTAGGGATATGCTCAGAGGAATTGAAAGCAGGGACTCAGATGTCTGCACACCAATGTTCACAGTAACGTTATTCACAACAGCCAAGGAAGCAAGCCAGTGTCCATCAACAGGTGACTGGACAGACAAAAAGTGGTACATACATAACAATGGAATATTATTCAGCCATTAAAAAGAATGAAGCGCTGAAACATGCTGTGACATGGAACCCTGAAGACATTCACATTGGGTGAAATAAGACAGACACAAAAGGAGAAATATTGCATGGTCTCATGTATATGAAATATCTAGAATATGCAAATTCATAGAGACAGAACGTAGATTACAGCATACAAGAGGCAGAAGTGAGGGTGGAAAGTGAAGAGCTAATGCTTAACAGGTACAGAGCTTCTGTTTGGGGTGATGGAAAAGTTTTAGGAATGGACGGCAGCCGATGGTGGCAGAACACTGTGAATGTAATTAACGCCAGTGAATCATATACTTGAAAGTGGTTAAAATGGGAAATATGCTGTATATATGTTACCACATTTTTTTTTAAGTATGGTGTTACATCTGTGCACTAGAGTTGTATTTCCCAAACCTTGTGCCAAGATCCCTTACGGCACTGCAGTGAATTGACACCACAGGATGTTTAAAATGTTTCAGCATCAGTTTGTGTTACAATCCTTAGGATGATCCCCTGTCTTTGCAAAACTGAGTTTCTGGCAGCTGTTTTATGAAAGCAAGCATTGTGTGAAAATCAACATAAAACTGGGAATGAGTGTGGCAGTGTCCCATCTGACTGGGAAGTTATTTGATGTCTCAAGAACAGCACACACGCAATTAGTGAGTTGTTGTGGTTACTTCAGAGTAAGATAAATATATCTCCCTTCAATTTACCTGTAGTATTTTTTTCAGATGGCTATTAAATTGTTAGGACATAAATACTTACTAAGTTCTTGGGCCTAAGCACTTAACAAAAGGAGGCGTCCTGTGTTTCTTTGGCCTAGGGGCTACGTGAAGGAATTACTAAGACTCTGAGGCCAATGTTTGGGAACCTCTTCTCTAAAAGCTGTGTGTGAGTTTCATAGACCAGAAGCCACCACAGCAATGCAAGCAGGATGTGAACGATCAGGCTTACACATTCTCCTAGGATCATCACTCATTTCAGGGACTCAGAGAAGAAGGGGCAGAGCCAGTCTGGAGTCTAACCTAGGAAAGCATCAGACAAGCGAGCTGGCCCTGAAGGGGAGGGGAAGGATGTAAACTGTAGACCGCGGAGGGCGTCTGCACGAGCAAAGAAAACGAGAAGGCGTCTGGCTCGCCCTGCTGACGGCGAAGAGGCTGGTCTGGCCGGTGGCCTTAGAGGGCCTGCTGCGGAGTTAGGGCTTTGGCCTGAGGCCAGCAGGGACAACGGGAGGTATCTGTGCACGGGAGCGAAAACAGCACAAACCAGTGTTTTAGGGAGATTAGCCACAGTAAGGGTTGGTAGATGCATTGGCGACAGAAGAAAGTAGAGGCGAGTGTCAGTTATAGCAGATGAAAGAAACTACAGATTTTTGTCATTCAGGGTAGTTATGTTCTACAAAGTTGCCACAAGAACCAAATTAGCAAGTACGTGACCACTGCTTATAGGGGAAATACAGGGTTAGTAGGTCGCTGTGAGCCTCTGATCACATTTTCATCAACTGACCGATACGTAACCTTGTGTTTTCTGTGTTTCTGTGTGAAGACATCTTATTCAATATACATTGTTGATTTCGCAACATTGAACTCATGGCCAACAGCGCTAAAACTCATGCTGGAATGAAGCTTATCTAACACACATCTGTTTCCCTGTAAGCCAACTGCAGCCTTCTTGAACTTTGGAACACTAGACAGCACTTCCACACTACAGTTGGGGGACATTTAAAACAGTGAAATTAACAAAAAAGCACAAAAATGCAACAAAAAAAAGTGACACTAAATATATTGTAAAACAGATACTTCTTCATAGTAGGAAAGCTGAAGGAAGGCAGTGCATTGCTTTGCGTGACCTCAGCTGGGAATGTTCGCTTTGGGTGACTCTATACATGTCCACGAATGACAAGGAAACTGCCACAAGTATTGCTTTCAGTTACAAATAAATTTTACTGAGTAGGCAAATTCACTAATCCGCATGAATGATGAGAACTGACTGTACATCACCTGAAAAACAATTCAGCCACATAGTAAAAGTATGATATAATAAAGAGTAGGCATTGGGCCTACCCGTCAATTGTATCACCTCGCAATATAGGCCAGAACTATCATCTCTGATAACAGGAATTGTATCCCTGGGCTGCATGTTTGGAAAATTGCTTGTTTTACAATTCTCTCTAACTGGGACACACGAATTAAATTTTTGGAAATTCTGCTTGGAAACCACAGCCTTGATTCATGGAGTAGGAGAAAAAATACTGGATCAGATCAGGAGACCTGGGGTTGAAGCCCAATATGACCACCAACTCGGCAAAGGAGGGTTCTAGGCCTGTGCTTCCTCATTCTCAAAAGAAGGATTCTGGGATTTGAGACACAAAGAAATAAATTGCCAAAGAAGGCTCATGTCTGCCTGATGTATTAAGACCAATCTCTTTGGGCACTAAGTAGAGCCAAAAATTGTTTTAATGTTGGAAAACTCGAAATTCAAATGTTCTAATGTTTCATTCCATCTTGCATGAAACATTTATGTTAATAAAGAACTCTTTATTATTAAAATATCATAATCAGGGCTCCTGTAAACTATTCTTACCATAATAGCAGTGAATGTACACAACAGCTGTGAAGACTGACGGAGACTTCGGGGAAACTAAAATCAGCCTTGTGTACCCAAGTGGCTCCATGACAACGGCTCACAAGACAACATTTAAGATGAAAATGAAGCAACTGATCTGCTTTCGTTCTCGAGGGAATAAACAAACTTTGAACAACCTGCACTTGAAACAGGGTAAGAAAATCACAGTACGATGGGGTAAAAACTATGGAAAGGAAATCACCGGGCAGAACGACAGACTTAGAACTTGGAATCACTAGGAACATAAGAGATGCACAATAAAGATTGCATCTGAAATGACATTAGGAAAGTTCTAAAGATTTTTATTTTATTTTAAATCCTGGTATTAGCAGCTCCATTGTTCCTTTCCATCTTCGGAAGGTATGATACTGCATCTCACAGAACAGCCTATAAAGCACTCACGAGTCTTTATTCAAACTGGGCATAAGATTGAATGTGACAGTATTTGGGACTTCCCCACAGTGATGACTGTATTATATTTTATGGGATTTGATGTCAAGGTTTAGTGAAGAGTCACAGGCATTCTTTGGATTTTTAGTGGTCCCTGGCTATCGAACGCTAAACCTCAGCCCCGAATCTCTGTAGAAGCACTGGTGTGCTGGGCTCAAAGCCCCATGCCCACACTCCCACCTCCAGAAGCCCAGGATAAAAATGGCATGGATCTGCCTCTAAATGCAGCTATGCATTACAGCTTTTGTTATGGTAGGTTGTGGGTGCCTTACAAGGGGGGTGGGGGCGTAGCTGTAAGGAAGGAAGGAGGAAGAAAAAGCATTCTCTCATCCTTGGGAATTTGCGAAATGGTTTCCCTCAATGCGTTTATGTACGCACAATCTCTACCTCCCACCTACTCCTTACAGGTCAGCGAACCCATTCACTGATTAGGAAGTGACCCTGAAGCCTCAGTGCAAGGAGAGGCGGCGCGGTGGCAGGAACACTGGGAGAGAAGGTGGTATCCTGTTTAACTTGGCCATGCCAGTGCCAAACCCCTTATCTGTGAATGTTTTTTTTTTTTTAGTTAGTTTAAGAGCAATAACATCCTCTTTCCAGCGGCCTTTCCTCTGGTGAAATGGCGTGTTCTCTGTACTCATGAAAGGACTGCCATTGCGTCACTTAGCCTTTCCACACGTTTATCTCACCGGTGAGATAAGGAGTAAGCCCTAATTTACTTACATCGTAAGGCTGTTGTGTGGGGAATAAAAGTGTGACGCACTTGCAAAAGGAAGTTCTTAAAACGCAAGTGAATTAACATCCACCATGTAGGTTTTGCACCTCACTGTCAGCCGTTGTGTTAAGAATAAAGAAAGGGGGTATGTGGGGAATTAAAAGTAAATAAAGTATGTTGGTGGCTAGAAACTTGGTATCCACAGCTATTAGAATCATGGCCACCAGGAACAATGACTTAAATAAGCTTTAGGCAGTTTAGACAGATAGCATTAATAGAGACACAGAAACTCAAGGGTTGCTGCAGGTAGATATTGAAGCCTCAATTCTTCAAATCCCAAAAAAGTGTCTCTCCCCGATGGACAGCATTTCCTTTAGGAAATTGCCTGTGGCCCTTCTGCAGCAGGAATAACTATTACGCGGTCTGGTCTGGGCAGCCCCTCTATTAACCAATAAGTCAAGAAGCTGCCGCTATCACCAAGGTTTTGACTGGGATTTCTGCCACGCTCTTTCCTTATATGACACTATATCTGAGTAACGGCGTCCAATGACTTCAGTGCCTCGTCCCCTCTTCGGATGATGCACCGTACCCCTCCCTCTACTACAAACATTTGGTAGCTCACCATTGCCTGAGCAAGTCCAAACTGCCATCTCCTAAGGAGCTCAGGGTTTCCCATGCCTTTGCCCCATCCCATCTATTCAAACTTCTCGTTCATTATTTCTAATCCCTACCCTCTCAATCCTATCCATTCCCACCTTGAAGCCTTCAGTCATCTTACGCTCCTTAATTCTGTTTGCACCTCACGATCCGTGACAATTCCTGCCTCCTCCAGGTGCTTTAGCCTTGGCCACCTTCCCTTTCCACCACCGTCACCAGTGCCTGCACCGTCTGTTTCAATCACAAGAGCACAGCAGCAACAGGAAATCAGGGTTGGGTAAGACTGTTCCAAAGCTCAACAGAGTGCCCAAATCCCCTCCAAAACCTCTCCAACAAAGGGCCACCCAGGTCCTATATGTCAGGTATATTGTCCATAATGCCCATTATACAGTCTGTGCCCAGACACCTAGCCCTTTTTGTTTAACAGCCCAAAGTATTGGGGAAGGTCTCAGTCAAACCAAGCCAAAGACTGTTCCCTGTAACTCTTACCTAATGCTAAATTTGCTTCTGAGGTTCACATCTCATATAGGAGAGTCCTTTAAGTATTGGAAGATGGAACACATACATCTCTGTTTTCTCTTTTCCATCTAATTAATTTTTTCTTTTTTTTTTTGCCTGGGCAGGCACCGGGAATCGAACCCAGGTCTCCAGGATCGAACCCAGTTTCTGGAATCAAACCCAGGTCTCCAGCATGGCAGGCGAGAACTCTGTCTGCTGAGCCCCTGTGGCCTGCCCCCACCTAATTGATTTTTAAACTTTGGAACGTGCCCTGTGTTGTAGTTTATGGACGCGTGGTACAGTGCTGGTTGATCAGACTCTGGTTTTCAGTATCCTCAGCATCTTTAAGTGTGGTGATCCGAAGTGAATTCAATCCTCCAGGAATGGGTTCTGGCCATTCAACTTCTAGAAAGGTAACTCCACAGTGCAGAAGCTATTTTTTCTGCCCCTTGACATAGCTGATTCATTCACTTGTGCGTGCAAGCTACTCAGACTTTTTCAGAGGTATTTTTTAGTCATGTCTCCTCCATCCTGTACTTGAGTACTTTTTTTTTAAATTTAATATCTAAGGATATAGACTTTTGCCTAAATAAGAAGCCTCTTATCTTCTTAGGTTCAGCCTGTTTGGGTCCTGATTTGAGCATACTTCCCAGCTCATATATGAATTTTCTAGATGTGTCAGTTTTGCCCTCATGTAAGTCATGAATCAAAATGCTGAACAGGACAAATTGAGGACTTAACCTCTTTGGCATATTACTTTCCCTTCAGGCTGCAAACTGTGCATTGTGTAACACTATGTATATGATAAATGCTTACACAGATTCTTCCTGGTTGGGTTCATTTTTTTTTCTTTCTCTCTCTCACTTTCAGAACTCTAAAAAACATGATGAAGCCTGCAAGGCCCGAGAAATAAACATTGTGTCTATAACATGCTCTTTACATCCTAGCACAGAGTCTACCCTGATTGGGTACAATGTCAATTTGTAGGAAAACCATCGCATTAAAGCAGATAACATCTGTGAATTCTCCAATTTTCTGTTTGGCTCCAATGTCAATATAATAATAGCTTCTTGCAGATAATTTTACTGTAAGATAAACAGATTAAGCTGCACTTTCAAATGTGAGAATTTGACTGTGGTGGGAGAAGCCAAAATGGGGGCTTCTGCTACCTTCTGTAAAGTAACCACCCCGTCAGATTCCTTACTAGTGAGAGGGCGACATGTACGACACTAACGCGTTTTCCAGTCCCTGAGAAAATTCGAGCCATGATCAGGTGGGGGTGGGGTGGGAAGAGACGGGCACCTTGACAGGAAAAGGGAAGCAGGAATCCCTGCGCGCTGGGAGTTCAGTGGACAGCTTGTGATTCCAAGAACCACAATCTTGTTCAGCTTCAAAAATACGCTATACTGTGAAGCTTGGGCACTAGGAAAACAGGACCAAAGTCCCTGGGATTCCATCTGTCTTCTCTTCCAGATTCTGGGATCAAGTGGGCCTGACGAGAAACGATGGAGAGACAGTTACCCTCCCTCCCTACTGCCTGGGGGTGGGAGGTAGAGGTAGATAGAGAAAACACTTCTGAAACTATCACTGCTTTGGTTTCTTTTTGGCCATAGCATGTAATCATTAATTTTGAATGCTTCAATGATATTACATAGGGGAATGGGACTCAGGAGCAGGCATAGGTGGAAAAAGATTAAGAATCCAAACTAATCTAGGGTGACAGAGGTCAGAGGAGTAGTTACTTTCGGGAATACCGACTGGGAAAGGGGCAGAGGGTGCCTTCCGGAAGACTGGAAATGTCTGATACCTTGATCTGGGACAGGGTAGTTACACAGGTATAGACACAGTAAAAATTCATTGAGATGGACACTTAAGATTTATGCACCTACCATACATAAATTATACCTTGATAAAAAAGAATTTTTTAAGAAAGGGTCCCCTTTAACTCATGGTGCTGGTATGGGAAGGCTGTTCAGGCCTGTCTCATTCAGAGGTGCAAATATATATAAAAGGATGTCAGAGTGGGGAGACTAATAAATTACACTACCAACCACAGCTCTCTAGTTTCCAACAAATGGAATTCTAGCTCTCGGTGAGGCCTGATGCAAGGCCAGCGTGTCCCCTGGGCACCTGGGCACCTGGGCACCGGGCAGAGCAGTGTGGCTCCAAAAGGAAGGTCTCCTGGGCTGCAGATTCTCCTGGGCTACTGGGGCAAGTGACCCAGATGGAAGACATGGGCCCATGACAAAAGAGCGCCTTCCTTTCTTTGCTGCTGGCTTAGGACTGAGGGACAAGAGGTCAAAGGAAAGCAAGGGGAAAGTGCTGGGTCTGAGGAGTGAGAGAGTGAGGTCTTGGAGTCTTGAAAGAACAATAAGCCAGACAGTGAGCACGGAGTCCCACTGTGTTTTCACAGCTGCGGTTGAGCCAGGCCACGGGCCTCAGGGCCGCGTCACTTCCCCTCTCACGCAACGTCAGCGTGTTCATATCACAAATTTTCCAGTTCCAAGGCAGACAAAGCAGGAGGCCAAAAGTACATCAAGAAAGAGCAGAAGGAGGAGCCTCACATCACGGGAGGGAGAAAACGCTTCTTAGGAGGTGGCTCAGGTGCTCCCACACATTTAGGATAAAGGGTTCTCTGGAGCGTGGGGCAGCCATCCATTTCATTCTAGTCCTTTCCACAAAAGCCTTGTGGGGAAGGTAATGACTTCTTTTTTTTTTTTTAAACCATCTACTGTGTCCCCAGTGCGGTGCTAAGTGTTCTTTTTACAAACGTTAGCACATTCAGTCCTAACACCCCTGAAAGGCTGGTACCAACCCTCCCATTTTACAGATAATGAAGCTGCAGCCACAAAGATTAAACGACTGACCCACAGTCACACAGCTGGCCAAAAGCAGAGGTGGGAGCCAGAGCCCACAGGCAGGGCTTTAACCACACGCCAGGCCTCAGGATAGGATCTGGGTCCCTGTTCTCCAAGCTCAACAAAACTCTCGTCATTTCTGGCAGCACAGAGTTGGCAACAAGGCCTAAGTCAGGAAAAAAGTTCTACAGTTTATTAGTTGAAGTCCAGTTTTTACTTCTGTTGTTAAGGATAATTCTTTGTTAACTTAAATAAGGCCATACACAATATTTTGAAGATAGGAGCAATCCATGAAATACTGACTTCAGCACCTGCTATGTGAAATGTAAGAAACGTAGAATTCCAGGTCTTTGTGGTATTTTGCTAGAGACACGTGTGAAACACAGAATTTACCAGTAAATAATTCGCCTTGATTTAAAAAATGTGCAAACCCCCTACAGTTTAAATGGGCCTGTTAGTGGGACTTTCTTTAAGCTGCAGAATGCCCACACATTGTACCCATTCTTAAAAGCTGTGTCTTGCCCAGGGCTTTGCACAAAGCACATACTTAGAAAATGTGTGTTGAAGAAAATGAAATTTATAGTCATACAATAAGACAAACTATCATACTACATAAATGAAACAGATTGAAGCAAGTATATTTTCCCATAAAAAAGACTAAAAGCCGTCCTCGCCAAAAAGAATTCTGAGTCATTTATGACTTGTTTACACTTCTGGCATCAACTCCACTCATCAGCTGCGATCCGGGTCTCTTGCTCCCTTTAGAATGAGGGAGGTGAGTTAGCAGGTGGTAGTTATGGGGCATCCGGGCCTGGGGAAGAAGACTGGTCTGGCCAGGCCAATCTCAACATGAGCTGTCGTCAAGTGGACAGTGACTCGGTGCTCTCTTAGGACAGTCTCCCTGGTCAGATGTGTGAAGTGGCAGTGACCCTGCTGGGGAAATTGACCGAGGGGCTTAGATTTCAAGTCCTGGGGAACCCAGCTTTCCAAGGCCCTCTGTGTACACCTGCCACCCAGAGGGGAGGCAGGGGCTCCCCCTTGAACCCTTAGGCTAAGTTGGGGAATCGGAGAAGGATGAATTAGAAGGATTCTGACTAATTCCAGGGTGCTGCAGAAGTAGGGGAAAGACACTTCCAACCTGAACAAATGGCCACTTCACTGCAATTTTATAATCTGGTAAAGGCTCGGAGCCCTAAGTGGAAAGGATTAGAGGAAGGCTGTTTGCTGGAGGGAGGTTGACTGTGTTCTTAAAAACTGCGGGGGTGGGGGGCACCCTGTACTTACACAGCAACATCCACTGGCGCCATTATTTGGCTCCCCGTGACTTTGTTTTGCCAAAGCTCCTTCACTGGGGAGGATGTTGCTTTCATTTCCTTCCACACGCATACACAATTGTCCAGCGGCTTTCCCTTTCCTTTGTGGCGAGCATGCCCTACTCTCAGCTTCAGACTCAAAAGCCAAGGTCGGGAAGGTTCTCCTGAGCTGCCTGACGGGGACCTAGTAGAGAGATGCTCTGTTCCAAGAGAGGGGACCGATAAATATCGGGGCTTTGGAAGTAACTTTATGACGTTGGGTTGTGTGCTGGCATCAGGGTCTGGGTTTTAAGCAGACTGCTGTCATATGGCGCTTAGCTTTTCCAAGAAAAACTCGGTAAAATGAAAACACTTTATTGCCACAGCCTTTGACTCCTTGAGATTTCTACAAATACTATAATCTCTTGCAACATTCAATTTAATTTAAACTCACTTCACCTAAAGAACAGATTAGTTCTAAACCTGCCCATTTCACTTTTTGAAAAGCTCCAGTCTTCTCCATGGTGTTACTGTTTTGTTTGCTACGTGCCAGACTGATTTCACATATGTGAAAAGAAAATTGGCATCAGGTCCATATGAACTAAACTATTGGCAAAGGTGATGCTGAAGCTTGCCATTGAGAAGATTAAATTCCCAAGAAACTCCTTTAGTGGTGTCCAATATCCACAAGCGAAAAAAGTATGTGTGTGTGTGTGTGCATGTGTGGAAATACACACATACATATTTGAAGATGCAGATTCTCATCCCCTTCCCTGCCAGAAAAACATTTTCAGGTAGTATTTTATTAATCATTTAAGTCACCCAGAGCTAAAACACCTCAGCTGTACACATATATACTGATCAAATAATAAATGTACATTGATTAACAAGTGATAAAGTTATACAGAGAAAGCCCCAGCGGACCCTCAGGGCCAACAAAACAAAACGAAACAAAAAACCCATGCCCTAATTTTCCTCTTTGAATCCCTCTGATATCTTCTGAAACTTGAAATCCCCACCAAGGTAGCCAACTCAGATAATCAATCAAGCCCCTAGTTCACGATGTTGAACTCAATACAAAATAAAGCCCACCTGCCCTGAACCCATTCCTATAAGACTGACAGATCCTCTTCCAATCAATAGGAATCAAGCTAACTTCCTTTTTAACTCTATAAAAAATGTTTGCCATCCCTAGAAGCCTAAAACTACTTTCATTCTCGCAAGCGATCAGCCTTCCTTTGCTGCACGAAGCTTTGGTGTCCTAAAAAAATGCTGTAATCTGCACACTCGACTCTCATTTATCTTCTGACATAAGAGAAATACGGAATTATTTTATTTTTCTTCAAATCTAAGCTTGCACATTTCAATTGTCTTCCTTGTCTGCTTAGCAAAGAGGATGAATCATAATTCCCCCCACATAAGACTGTCTAGATCATGTCCAGTGTATGTGGACATGCTGGCGTGTGTGTGTAGCTTTCCTTTTAAATTTTCAATTAATGTTTTCCTTTACTTTTTTTTTTTTGGCATGGGCAGGCACTGGGAATTGAACCCAAGTCTCTGGCATGGCAGGCGAGAGCTCTGCCACTGAGCCATCGTGGCCCACCCTTTTCCTTTACTTTTAAGGTTATTTAAGGCAGAGTGTTTTGCCTTTGCACTCACAATTTCAAATATGGAACCCAACTGAGAAATGGAAGATTTTATTATCCAAAACTGTGGTGAGTGGTTTAACACTATGAGGTAAGTTGTTGAAAACTACGTTTCCCGGAATCTCAGATTCTGGTCCTTTAATAATAACACATTCGTGATGGCCATGTGGTCACAGCAAGTATTTTTAATTCATGCCTGTCTCATCTCTCCAGACTCTACCTTAGACCACAATATTAAGGGCTCTTTTGGGCTAAAGAATGACCAAAGGTAAGGTTAGGCAATCATGTGAAATACACATGTATACTTTTGTGACTCACGCTTACTGGAGTGAACTATTTCTAGAAGAAAGTGGAGATTCACTTTGGGAAAACATTTAGAGAATGTTTTCAAAACCTGAGTACTTCATCATTTCATATCCGCTTTCTACAATAAGCATTGTGTTTTTCCCAGTGAGTGGGGCACCCTCATTTTCATCACTGGCTCTAATAGGGCTGTCAATCACAGTACCCCGTGCTCCACCCTCACCCCCCATGGATGCCATGTGGTCCAGGCCTAGCCAATCACACCACACCATCTCCTTGGCAACAGTCATTAGTATGGGAGTGGGGCACAGAGGCCCCCACCCCACTCCTGTCTGCCGGACTGAGGGTCTGAGTCCTTTCTTGGGACTGATTTATAAAAAACGGAAGACAGATGTTCCTTTTCCATTGGAGTTGCTAAGCTAGAAAGGGGAATCTGGGTCTACTGATGGCCATGTTTCCTACAATAGAGAAAAGAATGGAAGCCTGCCTTCATCAAGGCCAGGTAAACTCAGCTGAGATGACAGAGAGGGAGTCCAGGAGAAATGGAATCCCAGTTTCTGGCCTGAGTTTGAGTTCTGGGAGCTCGTACTTTAATCCTATAAGCAATTCCAATAACATTGCAGGGACGCCACTGATCTTTTATATCAACTTTAAGTTAGTGGTGTGCCATGTCAATCTATGTGTCAAGAAGTAAATGCTGCAATTGGTAGATTAGAGTAGGGAGAACACCCCCAATGCTTGTTAGAAATAGCAGAGTTATATCAACATGCTTCCACTCGTTTAGCATTTCTTGCCACAGAGAAACTTACATTCCTTACTGAAAGTTACCTATTGATTCAAAAGGCTGTATCACAAAAATTCTCATCCACATCTTATTTTATCACCACTGTTCATCTGCCTAATGGAAAAAAAAAAGAGGCCAAGAACCAGATTGGGAAGAAGAAGAAAAGAAAAGCCTCCATTCATAGAAGTGCTTGATTCTTCCCGTCCATATGTTTATATTCTGCTGCTGCTTCGTCATCCAGAGCCGAACACCTCAAAGATGCTGACAAATACAAACATGCTCCCTTTTAATTACACCACCAAATTGCTGCAATAACTGATCGCCAGTTAAATAATTATAATCAAGTGCCCATTGTGCATAACAATAATTTAATGACTGCCATCCGAAAACACTGTAATAAAGAGAGCTTTAATGAAGAAAACTGGAAATGGGCCAAAGTTTTATGGCAGTTTGCTTAAAGGAAAAGAGAACCATAATCTGTATTCAAGATTAAAAGAAGCCTTTAATCCAGATGCTTGACATTAAACAAGGGAGTGGGGAGTCAATCTGATCAAAAGTTACTCCACGCATAAAAGAAAGTAACATAAATGGTCTTTTAGAAAAAAGCTCCAGTAAATTATATTAAGTGTTTGTAACCATTTGTTTTGGAAAAAAAATGAAAAAGAAGAAAAACATCTGATTTTCATTTTTACAAGAATACTTGGCTAAAATAAAATACATAGGAATAGCACTTTATTTATTTGTATAATATCACTGAAAACAAAGGGAGTTGCCATTTGATCTACCTTGTACCAGTAATCATTCTGTTTCTACTGATCCTATTTATTTTTTGCCCTTACTTTGCTAGGCCAGGCCTGTCTCTGGAAGGGGTAATTATATTCTCCCACAAAGTCCTAATTGAAATGGTTTTGATGATCTCAGCTCTAGCAAACAGTAGTTCTTATCTGAGGTGGGGATTAAAAAAAAACCTCACCACATAAAACTCAGATCAATTGGCAGCTACTGCTGCTGCTGAAGCCTGGAGTATTTGGCTAATGAATTAAGACTGTGCAATTCCGAGAACTGCAGCCATTTTCTACGAGTTGATACATAGCCTGGCCAAAGATAAACACCAGAGGCTCCAAATGCTGCTAGAGTGAATGCTGGGAGAAAACTAAAAGTACCAAAGTAAGTCTGCTCAAAGAGGAAGAAGGAAAAACAAAAAACTAAAAACTATTCCTATAGGTTAAACCAGTTTTGGGTTCCCCAAAACTTTCCCAATGGTTTAGAGGTACAAAGGAGCAGGGCACGGACCCTCTAGGGCCTAGGGAAATGACCCAGTGCTTTCTATACCACAGACACTGTGATGATGCCTGTGGCTGTGAAAAAGGGAAACAAAACCATACCTGGGATTTGTTTTTTGCTCCAAGGTGAACATTCAGAAAGGAACAAACTGCCTTGGCGCTTATGAGATACCCCAACATGTCCAGGGCTTGGGTGAGGGGGAGGGAGGGAGAAAAGGAGATGAACTGAGGTTATGAAAAATCACCTCCTGTCTACCTGAGGTGGAGAATACAGGCAGCACAGGTTTTCCAAGACCCTTTTTTAACTTACATTGGAATTAGGAAAAGGTATAGGAATTTAACAGACTCCAGGACATTTTTTTTTTTTTTTTTTTTTGACATTCAAAGTCAAGGATACCAGCGAGTTCTCCTCAGGAAGCCGTGTTGTCTGTTTTGTGTTAGAGGTAGGTCAGATCACCTGCTGGTCTGCAAATGGCCGGAGGTGAGTGGGGCTGGGCAGCACCAATGTGAGAACACAGAGCTTTCCCCACGGCTTCTGCCCCCGTGCCACATGCACAGCAGCGGCTGCCTTTGAAGGTAGGCTCTGGACTCGGGCTCTCCAGCTGCCGCAGGCCATGCTCCTCTCCTTCGCACTCCAAAGTCGCTGCCTGGCTTTCCATGAAGCCTCCTGCCAGCCCCCTTCCAGGGTTCCACACAAGGGCTTTGCGTCACTGGCCATCACGCAGCTTCCTCACAGCTGTGTGGGGAGTTCTGGGCAAATGACAGTCTCTCCACACCTCGGTGTCCTCCTCTATAAAAGGAGGACAGAGAGCCCATCTTACAGGTGTTTTTTGGTAAGGACTCAGTGAGAGAATGCACATAAAGCCAAGTGACTGGCACCTGGAAAGTGTACAGTCAACGGGAGTACTATGGTTACACATCATGGCCTGCAGGGGAAAACCCCAGTCCCTTGGCCAGGTGTTTAATGTATCAATGACAACACCACCACGACCTGCCTTAGCCAGCCACTCTGTCCAGAAATCCTTGTTTCTACCCCTCCACGGCCTGATCAACTCCCTACCAAGCAGCCCAGACATTTTTTTTTAAATGTCTATCACTCCATGTTACTCTTCTGCTTAAAACACAACACAAATCCATTCTCATGGCCCACGAGCTTCCATGTGGCTTGCCCGTGTCTCCACTGCCCACATGTCCAAACGCGTTTCTTACAACCCTCCCTGATTCATTATGCCACGGGCGTGCTGTTAGCAGGCCAAGCTCCTTCCCAACTGAGGGCCTCTGCCTAGGCTGCTCCTGAAGTCTCCCCTAAACAGGGCTGGCTCCCCTCTTGGTCCCTGGATCTCAGCTCCGAGGCCGCCTCCTCAGAGACACTTGCACCGATCTCACAACCTAAACTACCTAAGGCTTAAAACTCTCTTCTTTACCCCCAAGGCCCCACACCAACTGATTCTACTCCAACATCCTGTGTCGTTTTCATCCCCAGGCTCGTTGCTGGTTGCAGATGTCATTACCCCTCATTTATGGAACTGGAATGTAAGCGCCATGAAAACAGAGACTTGGCCTACGTGTCTTGAGTATATCGTACCCTCAGTGCTTAGGAGAGCGCCCTGTAGAGGGCAGATGCTGGATAAGCATGTTGTGCCCAACCCCCCCGCCACAAACCCTTGTACCAGGCTGCCACTGAGAGAAGCACTCAGTAAGCCACAGCTGAACAGAACCGGGGTGAATTCAAACCACGTGCCAATCTTCTCCAGGTACAGATAAAAATCTTCCCTTGGTTGCAGATTGCCAAAATGATGCACAATGGATGGTTCATACCTGGGACCTATGCTTATCAGGAAATTCGTGGGACCTACAGATCAGAGAGCATGTGGGTTGCAAAAGATATGGAAGGCTTTCCAATGTTTCTGGGGTCAACGAAATCTGAGGAAATACAAAAGTCTACCTTTACAGCCCACAGGAGGAGAAACCTCAGCAAATTAGCAAATGGTGAAATTGGTGCCTGGGTTACGGTTCAAATAAACTCTTGATTTGACTTTTAGATATAGACCCAGTTGGATTCAAATGGAAGCACAGTGGGATATGGAGGCAGAATTCACCCTCCCCTGAATTTGAATAGCACCATAAACTATGGTATATCATTTGGCTCTTAGAATGGTCTGACCTTAGATTCATTCTCCTTGTTTCAAATTGTCTTATCCCCTCAGCTTTAGGTCTGAAATTGGATTTCAAACTCTTAAAGTTTCTAGCTTATCTTTTGCAGACTGGGCTTTGAAAGCCAGCACACCCAGATCTGATTCCCAGGTCTTCTACCAGTTCTAAGAAACTTGGCAATTAATGTCTACATTTCTTAAGTAGCAGTAATGATACCTGTTATAGACTGAAAAACGTACCCCAGAAAAAGACAAGTTCTTAACCTTAGTTCATGTTTCTGTGGGAGCAAACCCATTCTGTAAATAGGACCTTTGAAAGATGTCATCATTAGTTAAGGTATGGCCAAAAATCAGATTAGTTTTTAATCCACATTACTGAAGGCTTTACGAAAAGAGGAAATTTGGACAAAGTAAGTCACAGAAGCCAGAACCAGAATAAGCCAAAAGCAATAAAGCAGTAAAGAGAAAATTCAGGTAAGAGGAGACAGGTCACAATGGACATTTTTTTTTTTTTTTTTGCATGGGCAGGCACTGGGAATCGAACAATGGACATTTTTTTAACACTTGAATCTAGTGGTGCCTAAAGCTAGAACTACCCATACATTTTTCAGTTACATGAACAAATAAATTCCTGCTTTGCTTAAATCTATTTGTCAGTTTCTAACTTGCAACACCAAGAGTCTAACTGATAGAGTAAGCTTTCAGAGTTTTATTCTGAAAGAATTATCTAAAAAGGCAAAGTACATGAAGTGCTTTTCTGAGTTCTCTAAAATATTAAAAGAAAAAAGAAGAATATGTGAGAGACTGGGGAACCACCTGCACTTTCTCTCAGTGGCATCTGCATTTGACCAACATCTGTTCAATACGTACCATGCAAGCACACTGTACGGTGACCACAGACGGAAAGAGACTTCTGTTTACCATGTCCCTGATCCTTCCTCTTTACATGCCACCAAAGAGTCAAAGACTTATTTATTCATTCAAAAATGTTTTTACTAAGTGCCAAATAAGTTCCAAGCTCTATGCTAGGTGCTGAGGATACAGAGGTGATGGAGACACAGTCCCTATTCCCAAGGAGCTAACAAATGACTGATTCAGCATGACACGTGCTCCAGGCTGCAGAAAAGGCCCCAGTGGTGGCGATCAGGAGGCGGGGAAGGGTCCCAGGGGAGCCTTGAGGAAGGACGAATGCCTTTGCTACACGGTTGGAACAAATACAAGGGGATAGGGGCAAAGTGCAAGAAGCCCAGGGTGACTCAACTGCCACACGTGAGAGGCCTGCTGGAGGTAGGCTGTAACAGGCTGGGACTGCCATGAGAAGGAGTCCATCTAAGCCTGATGCAAAGTGGAGCCTCTGGAAGTCCCTGAGAAGCATCTTCAGATCTGAGTCCTCCAGAGGGAAGCCTGGTGGCCATCATGGAGGAAGCCGGAGGGGACGGTGACTGAAGGGTGGGCTGCATGCAGACTCGCTGAGGCCCACCAAGGTAAGTGGGAAACGGCTGCGGGGAGTTTTGATTGAGGGAAGCCAAACTAGGAAGCAAGTGGCTAGCAATTCTAACTTGAGAAACACTTGAAAGCTACTTTCATGCCAATGGCTTGAGAAGAATTCTGGTCAATGCCTGCACCTTAAAGAATAAAGACTGAGCAAGAGTAACAGGGGAGAAAGAAGGTACTAGATGCCTGTGCTCTCCTGAGTCTCTGTGTCCCAGCTCTTTTGCTCCAAAAGCGTTCTCTCCCCAGGCTAATTCCTGCCTACCCTCAAGGCTCAGCCCAATTCACACAGCTCTTCAGAGAAAGCCCCTGCATCATTGCCTCTGGTGGCGCCTTGGCTCCGCCCATGGTATGGTATCCCACACCTTTTCTTTTTTTTTTTTTTAAGACCTCATCACTGACCACACTTCTCTGAACCTCAACTTCCTCACCTGCAAAATGGGAATAATGACATTAAGCTCATCTAAGAATCAAATAAGACAAGTTTCATAGAACACTCTGAATAGGGTCCGGCATGTGGTAAACAATAAATAGAAGCTGTTGAATTCCTGCTAAAGAGGAAGTAATTTGACTAGTAACAAACAAAGACACTCAAACCAAGCAGCAGCTTTTTGCTCACCAGAAATTTCCAGATCTTACAGCTAATCAAATTTTGTTTGAAAATTTGCACTTTTGCTAAAGCGCAAAAGCACTTTATTGGGTAGTTAAAGCGTGCAGATCAATGCAAACCCACTTTCTCTGAAGACCTCTAAGGAATCAGGTCAGGCTGCAGTGAAAGGTGCTTGCAGAGAATAGGAATTTAAATATTCCTGAATGTAGTAATAAAACTTTCACCCTGTACTTCTTAAGGTCCAAAGGTCAAAAGTATTATCACACTTCCTCTGTATAGGAATGGTCAAGGAAGTTCAGTCATGGAAGGAAGAAACTTAGTGGACTAAAAAACGAAATAAAACAAAACAAAAATCAGTGGACCAATGGGTAGGTTTGTTGGTGGTGTGGTTTGTTTTAATTTATTCTTACAGCCAGCTCTATAGGGATGCCCTGTACACAGATTTCCTACTTCCTCTGCAACCAAGCCATCTTCTGCTGACAAGTGGGGGCTTGGTTACCAAGGAGCCTGGCCTAATTGTTTGCACAAATGAGAAAACTCAGTAAGAGATGGGAAAGTCTTTTTGCAAAAACCCAACAAGATTGGTCAGCTGTACACTGTTTGAGCATTTCTATTTCCAAGCTACCCACACAGTTTTGAATGCCAGAGAGGCAAATGTGCAGAGTCAGCAAACTTAAATATATATATATATATATATATTTAAGTTTATATATATTAAATATATATATATTAAATATATATATATATCCCACTAGGGTGGTGGTTCCTAACCCACTTTACCCCAAATATACCCTGTAAAATTTGTAACAACTCTCTCCTCTACATTCATACCTGACTGCATACATTTTACACACAACCCGAAATGTCCCGGCCCCAGCCCCCAAGCTCTTCTGTAGTCCCATAAGAATTTAGAGAAACAACTCACAGAACTGGAGAGGCTGCGGTAGGAGAGTCAAGAACTCCTCTTCTCAGGGCTCACTGCCACGAATATCACCTCCTCACAGGCAGACGGCTAATCAGTGACGTGAAACTCAGTGGTCAAACACATATCGCCCTCTGTCCTGACCAGCTTGATGCTGGGCTCTGGGTGGCCATGGAACCCTTGGAATCTTAGTGGGTTCCAAGGTGCCAAGTAAATAAAAGTCAAAGAGGATGCTCTGGGGGTGTGGGAATTGGGGATGGGGGGGCGAGGTCTGGATGGTGAGAAAGTCAACAGGTTCCTCAAGGGCAGGGGAAAGGAAGCCCTTTCCCTCCTATTTGGCTCCACTTATTTCTTCTATCCTCATTCTCTATTTATGCAGAGGCTGCAGATTCCTCGGGTAATTTTGAACCAAATCCAAACGGTTAAAAATAATTTGCTAAAGACTTTCCTGGATAAATTGAAATCCAAGACCTTTTTGAGCCTTGTCCAGCCATACCTCAAAGAGGGAAACAGGGCTGGAAGTCCTGCTCTTCCCTAGCTGAATTCCTGAGCAGACTTCTGCCTGTCAAGCTGCTGATGTCACAAAGCAAACCGCGCCATCGAAAAGCTGAGTAAGCATCTTCAGGATGCAGCAGTTCAGCTGTAAGAACACGGGTATCTCTACTTGCAGAGCATGTATGCAGGGCTTCCAACTGAGCTATTGTACATCAGTCTAGCCATGATACCAGGGGAGGATTTTGTTTTTTAATTCTGCATTATTTTGGTGTAAAAGAAGTCAAAGGTGAACAGAGTAAACAGCAACAATGTATCACCGCTATTTTACTCACTAGAGACACAACCAGGAACAAGACAGAAACGTTCTTGGCCCTTATGAAGCATCTATTTGAGCAGGAGCTGGGGAGGAAGACAGAAGATGCACACAAATAATTTCACATAGTGATAAGTGCACGCAGGAAATAAAACAGGGTACTGGGATAATGAATGTCTAGTTCCTCTTTTTTGCGTCTATCTCAACAGATGAGGAAACCGAGGGTCACAGAGGTGGGGTGAGTCGTTGAAGCATCCAGCTGGTAAGTAGTGAATAGAAGCCGAGAGCTGTCTAATTCCACAGCAGTTCCTAACCTCTCACTACCCCCTATTATCTCTTCAGCCTTCAGAGAAACCAAAGAATACGGAAGATGGACGAGGTAAGAGGCCATTGTTATCTTTAAAAGTTCTTTCTATTAGGACATCAGCAAAATATGAACTCAGTTGTGTGTGCTACAAGCTGCCATTGTGATGCTACTGCAACTAAGATTTTGAGTTTCTAAGCGTGACTTTTGTACAGACTTTAGCTCTTAACGCAGTCCTCTGAGATGGAAATTACTGGCTCTGTGTTTTAGGAAAGGGCATTGAGGCTCAGAGAGTTTCAGTAACCTGTTGAAAATCACAGGGCTCATGAGCCAGGAGACTAGAATCCAGAGCTTACGGTCCCAAGGACATTGCTTTTTCCATTTCACCATGATGCCTTCCAGAAGACTCCCCAAGGAGCTACATTTTTCCTCCAATAGGAGGCAAGGCAGCAACTAACTTGGCACTGCAGAAGAAATGAGTGACAGTTTTGTGCTCTATCAAGCAAGTGTCCATGCCCTTGGCAATATAACTTGGACACGATACCTAATTGATCTTTAGCAGCTGAGCAGTCTAGAATTTGCTGAAGAAATGTTCTCACCTTCTCCAGATGGGGTCCAAAATTAAGGGGGGGGGAACACATTTTTGTTTCATTCAGAATTGGGAATGTAATAACCCTTCAAGCCCCTGGTAAATTTCTTTAATGCAGAGTAATCACATTTCCCGGTATAAGGAGTCTTGTGTGTATGAGCAGCAGTGTCTCACTGTAGTAACAGTGGCCTTGATGCTGGAGCGCGTCTTTAAGTGCCTGGGGGGATCGTTCCATTTTCCACATTAGGAGTAAGCCAAAGATCTGAGGCTCTAAAACGGAGCCAGAAACACTGACTAGAATTCAGATGCCTTAAATATAATTAGAACAAAATGGTGCTGCTCTTTGTGAAACACACAAATGTAAAGAATGCATGAGCTTCTAGAATACCAGTCCAGAAAGCAAAATCACAGATTCTGATTTTCACAAACAGAACACAGGTTTTGTTGCACTGAGAGGCTCCGCAGAGTAACTGGAAACTTTCCAATGACGTCCCTTTCTTCAAGCCTCTCACTTTTTACCTCTGTAAGAGCTAAGCATACCAGAGAAGGAGGATCCTACTTTCACTTAGCTCACTTTCCGGAGGTGTCCATTCACTTTAAAAGTTATTTAGGTTTTCAGGGACTGATGTGATAAATAAAAAATGTTTTTTTTCTGTAAACAGTCACTTATCCCTAATCTTTAAGAGAAATAAAACCTTTTAATAGAAATAACATCCATATGTTACACCATTTAAAATAAGAGTAGTATAAAATAGGATCAAACAGTGCAAATACATGTGTCTTATTTTCAGTTGTTATGGATAATAATGATGATGAGAAATATAGCATTTTTGAGTGCTTACTATGTGTAAATTTTTTTAAAAATTTAATTTATTTTGTATTATCAAACCAAAACAACATACAAACATGAACATTCTTCTTTTATTTTTATTTTTCGCATGGGCAGGCACTGGGGATTGAACCCAGGTCTCCAGCATGGCAGGCGAGAACTCTGCCTGCCGAGCCACCGTGGCCCGCCTAAACATGAGCATTCTTAACATGCAAACATTCCGTGAATGAAAACATTCATTTTTAGAACACTTGCATCACTCCAGAAAAACAAATAAAAAGAAAAAAGAAAAACCTCACAAATACCATACCTCTTACACCTCCCTCTCATTGACCACCAGTATCTCCATC
>PVIY010030438.1:0-30971 GCA_004026745.1 Myrmecophaga tridactyla | reverse complement strand
TTTTCAGAATTTTCAACACACAGTATCATATCATCTGCAAATGATGAGTGTTTCACTTCTTCCTTTCCAATTTGGATGATGTTTATTCCTTTTCTTGTCTAATTGTTCTGCCTAGACTCCCAACACAATGTTAATAACAATAATGACAGTGGGCATCCTTGTCTTGTTCATGATCTTAGAGGAAAAGCTTTCAGTCATTACCCATTGAGGATGATGTTAGTCGTGGGTTTTTCATATATTCCCTTTATCATGTTGAGGAAGTCCCTTTCTATTCCTATCCTTTGGGAGACAGGTGGTTTGGCAGCACTCCTCTAACTCCCAAGCCCTCCCCTGAGGCTAGAGTGAGCTAACTTTTACCCTCACAGCTCTGAGCCAAACCTCTATTCTCCTTCCCAACCCTTCCTCAAAACTTCCCAAGTTATGAGGAAATGTTTTATTCATGACTTGATCCAAGAACTACCATAAACAAACAGTTTTGAGGGATGTGGGTCCCTTGCTATATTGACCTTCCTTGGACTGAGGGAGGAGTGATAGTATAGTCGGTAGGCTAACAAGGGGCTGCCTAAGGGAGTGGCCTCTGGGCTACCTGCAAAGGAGGAGGTGTGTGAGAGAAGATCCAAGGGAATGACTTCTGGGGAGGGATATAAGAAAAGGAGGGACAGGGTCAAGGATGGATATCTTCTGTAGTTATGTGGGGTCCAGCCAGTGGACTTAATTACTTCACAGGAGGCACTTAGAGTTAGAGATCTCTAACATATCCAAACAGGAATGTGGGAGAGGAAAGGATAACACCGAAGCAAAGACTAGGAATAAGTGATGGGAGAGAGAACACATTTGAACAGATAGGAGGTAAGGACAGAGAACACAAAGATTTTCGAAGTGGTGGCAGGACCAGGTGCCACAGCACCCGGACCCAACTTGAAACTCCTTAGACTGGATCTGAGCACAAGGCTTAGGTCATTCTGCAAACCCATCCTTCAGGGCCACAGCAAGGAACCACCACAAACAAAGAAGTTGCAGAAGCAGATCTGATTTCTCCTTAGGGAGTAGGAAATGGATGAGGTTTAGGGTAAACTTGAAGGAGCCTGTCTAGTGTGGCTGAGAGGCCAATCACAAAGAAGCTATGAGAGGAGTCCTTGAAGAATGGTAGCAGGGGAAAAGTGAGGAAACAGGACCAGGAAGGGTTAGGTATGGCAATCCCCAGACAACTGCTAAGAGAGTAACAAACCCAACAGAAAGCAGGGAGGGAAGAGACTGCACAGCAAAGGAGTCAAAGAAAAAGATGCTGTGAGTCAGAAGTAAGGAGGATGGGGAGAAGAGAAGGATAGGCAGTGAGGGAGACAGTGTGGAGTGAGCCCAGTGCCAATTAATACCCAAAAGGCAAGGAGAAAAGCCAGGATGCAGGTAATAGAGGCAAGTAAGACAAAGAGAAGAACAATTAGCAAGGACTTACAGGACCCAGTGCTGATGTTCATAACTTACAGAGTGCAGATTTCGAGGGCCAGTGTCTTACGTGGAAGATGCTGCACTCCTGGCTGGCTTGTCAAAAATCTGTTATCAGAGCTTGAATAACCCTGGGGCCAAACCATGATGTAGGGAAGAATTCAAGGATGAGTAACATGGATGACGACAAATTAGCAAAAGTTTATTGAAAGGATAGTACCCAGTGGAGAAAGATCACCATGGGCATACTCAAGGGAAAGACATGTGCTAGATTAAGCTAGGTTGCTGTTTTATGTGCTGGCTTGTGGCTATCCTTAATCTAAAGCTAAGTGTGGAAAATTCCAAATCCCCTTTCTTGCTCAATTCCTCCTTTCCTCCTCTTTCTTTTTGTCTTGACTGATTCTAAGAACTAGGACAAAAATCTCCCCCACTTTGTAGTTGAGCAGTTTCAGGCTGTGGTCATAGATTTGGGGTAGCCTTTTTGCTCCCTTACAGGACCAACTGGTACCCCTGGCCTAGGGTTTGACCTACTGTAGCCTGCCTCACTGGGATTTTGAATGAATGGATAAACTGGATAACTCTTTTAGAAGACAATTCTTCAGCACTCCACTTGAGCATGAGATATGATTCCCAATTTAAAGAGCACCATAAGAAACCTAAAAGTAGGTGAAACAAACAACAAAATAAGTGTAATAAACTGAGGCTATCTGTTTAGTTTTTTTTTTTAGTGAGTATTTATGAGCCTTTTTTGTTGTCATTTTTGAGATATTCAGTTGCTTTCCCCAGCCTTACCCACAAGTCAATTCTTCCAGTTTACTGTTTCCATATATAACATTGTTGCAAACATGAATTAAGTTCATATTAACTCATCAAAATTATAGTTCTAAATGAAAAGTAGTTAGATATTATATTTTATTAGTATAAACATGATGAAAATTTTGATGACCTCTACATACTAGAATTATGTTAACTTTCTTTCTTAATTTCATTGACCTGATTTCTTATTTCTTCAAAATGTGTGAATTAAATGCAATAGTCCATAGGTACCATGTCCAATGCTCACCAAAATATCAGTTTCTCACTATAATTAAGTTTACTTCTAGCATGCAGGGGACAAACCTAATATTCTACCCTTTCTAGCCTCTATGTACCTGTATAGAAATGTTAGAATAGAGGGTGTTCCCATAGGTTCTCTAAGCAAGGAAACAATCTAATTGGAAGATCTTGGCTTTTCCTCCAGAAATTCTGCTTTGAGGATACCTGGCATCTAGGGATATGCTAAAAATTAATCTTCTACATTGTTTAAGAATTACTAATTGTGTTTCAGATCTCTTAATGGTATTTCTGGCATTAAAATTTGTCTCTGTATGCTGTCCCTTAATAAAATGTTTCATACTTTGACTACAGATCTTTAAATCTTTTCAGACACTAATAGAACACTGCAATAATCTGTGCAAATTAAGTCAGGACTTGAAGAATCTCTTTCAGGAACAAATTCAGAGTCTATGGGCAATCTCAGGGGATTAGGCATATTTCTGCTGGGGACATGCCATTTCAAACCTCCCTGACTTGTTATTTCTAAGCCTCTCAGCAGTCAGGAGGAAGTAAAAGAATGTTAATGGAAAATCAACCCAGATATCCATGCATGTACCTAGTAATATTCAGAAAGGCTAACACTTCTAATCAAATTAAAATGTTAAAAAACCTGAGCTAAACTATGAACATTGTAACCAAATGATAAGTAAATGATTTTTGAAATCATCTATGAGCTTTTCTAAGTTGGAAGCATCCTGAGCTGAGTGATAACTTTCATTCCTTCTCTCTGTTTTGTGTTTTTATGATGTACGGTTTCATGTTGCTCTTTTTTCAGTTATTTGGTATCCACAATAACCTAAAACAGCCCCTTGTGAATTTCAGCCTAAATATTCAATACACGATAAAAGTATATTAGAGAGTTTCCTGAATGCTTTTATCTATTTTATTTACATAGTAATTATACATTTAATTTTCTGAGGAACTGCTGCAGTGTCTTCCGCAGTGTCCTTACATTCCCATCAATAATGAATGGGTGTTCTTATTTCTCCACATACTTTCAACTACCAGTAATATTCCATTTTTCTATAGTAGCTATCCCAGTGGGTGTGAAACGGCATCTCATTGGTATGCTGATTTCCAATTCCCTAATGATTAGTGATGTTGTTTTAGTTTCTTGGCTAACAGAGCAATACCATGCAATGGATCGGCTTAAGCAATGGGAACTTGTTGGTTTAAAATTTTGAGGCTGGAAGTCCAAAATCAAGTCATCATCAAGCTGATGCTTCCTGAAGAAGAATGTGGCTTTCTGGGGCTGTTTTTCAGTGATACCTGTGCATTTCTGTCACAGAGCAGCCTTTCCTGGCTTCTCAGTTCTTCTGACATCTAGGTTCTGTCTGTTCACTGTGTGGCCTTATTTCTCTGTGTGATGTTCCCTATAAGGCCTTCAGTAATAGGATAGGCCCATCCTGACTCAGCCAGGCAACACCATAACCAAAGTAACCTCATCCAAAGAGCCGATCTTCAACTTTTCAAACCCATGGGAATGGACTGAGTTTAAGAACATGCTTTTTCTGGTGTACATAACTCCAAGCCACTACAGATGTTGAGCATCATTTCATGTGCTTTTTGGCCATTTGTATCTTCTTTGGAGAAATGTCTTTTCAAGACTTTTAATTGGTTTGTGTATCTTTCTGAGTTGTAGGATTTCTTTTTATTTTCTGGATATTAAAATATTATTGGATATGTGCTTTTCAAATATCATCTCCCATCATTGAGGTTGTCATTTTACTTTCTTGATAAAGTTCTTTAATGTGCAAAATGTTTATTTTTGATGAGGGCTTTTGTTGTTTGGGCTTTGGGTGCAAAATCTAAGTAACCATTGTCTAATGCAAGGTCCTGATGATGCTACCTTATATAGTCTTCTAGGAGTGCTATACTTCTGATTATTATAGTTATGCCTTATATCTCTTTACAGTTGATTTTTGTGTATGGTGTGTGGTAAGGGTTCATCTTTATTCTTAAGCAAAGGCACATCCAGTTTCTGAGCAATTTTTATTGGAGACTGTCTCTTCCCAATTTTGTGGACTTGGCAACCTCGTCAAAAATTAGTTGGGCATCTATTATAACTCTCAGGATTGATTTCCTAACTCTCAATCTGATTCCATTGTTTCATATGTCTTTCTTTCTGCCAGTACCATGAAGCTTCAATTATTGTAGTTTTGTAATAATTTTTAAGATTGGGAAATGTGAGCTTTACAACTTTGTTTTCAAGATTGCTTTGGCTATTTGGGGACCTTTACCCTTCCATATATTTGATGTTTGGTTTTTCCATTTCTGGAAAGTAGGCTGTAGGAATTTTGACTGGGATTTTGTTAAATCTGTAAATGACTTTGGGTAGAATTGACACCTGAACAACATTTAGAATTCTAATCCATGCAGATCAAATGTCCTTCCAGTTATTTAGGTCTTCTTTGGCTTCTTACAGCAATGCTTTTTAGTTTTTTGTGTACAATTCCTTTACACCCTTGGTTAGATTTATTCCTAGATATTCGATTCCATTAGTTGCTAATGTAAATTGATTTTTTGCTGATTTCTTCTTCTGATTGATCAGTACTGATGTTTGGAAATTTTGGAGTAGTTGTGAATGATAGCAGTGGAGGTACTAGGGTTACAAAGGGAACCAAGTGCCCAGCATTCAAAATTATAAGATATACATAAATTATACAAATTTATAACCTATACTCAGGCCAGCATCCTGTACTTGCAGTTAACTGCATCCTGCTGCTCTGGTCAAGCAGAGATGCTGGAGTCAACTGCAGGCTCAGAAGCCCCCAAATTGTCGTTAAAGTGACCCCTGCCTTATTAGTATAGTAAAAGACACACCCAGAGGTGGAGACTTTCTGGCATTTTTGAATATACAGTGTATGAAATAGTATGTTGTCAAAATAGGATTTTATAACCCTAGGGATGTGATCATTAATTAGTAGTCAACAGATAATTATAGATGCAAATAACGCTAGCTTTATGTAAAACACCTGCCCCTAACTTACAGAAACCTATATGAGTCAAGGATAGAAAAGCTTAGAGGTTCTGACTTCTGGACAAGGGTTGGATTCTTATGTCTGCAGATGCAATTAAACTCTTTGATTTGCCTATTTATGTTGTGGTTCTTCTAACTTATAGCAGACACAGTTGCTTTTCCTAAAAGGTTGGTGATTTCCCAACTTAACAGAAATATTACTGAACTTTGGGTGTTTCTCTTGTACTTCACCAATTTTCTGCATTTGTTTATCAGCTCCAAGAGCTGTGTGGTGGGTGTTTACAGATTTTTCTATATGTATACTTCGATAATGAAGACTTCCAAATTTAATAAAATTAATTCCAATTTTTAAATTCTCCCTAATATAATCTTTCCCAGCATTTGATTTTTGATATATCTCTCTCTCCTTCTTTGGTGCTCTCTCTCTGTCATTCTCATACAAACACTCGCACACACAAACACTCCTACACAGGTAATTGAAGAAAATAATACCATTCAATATACTACCTGTATTTTAAAATTTATAATATTATTACAAATAACATTGCTCTATTACATAATTGATGATGGGTTTTAGCTCTTGATTTATCGACATTCTGATTATATATCATAATAATATGCTATCTAATCATGTAGAAAACACCAGAATAACTGATCATGCAAAGCTTATTTATTATATTCACTTCATCAAGTAGAATATCATCTTGTTAAACACTCAGGGTTAATTTAAGAAGGTTATTTATAAGGCTTTGGGATTTAAGATCAAATAATTTAAGACAGGATTTTCAATATTTGGGAACTGATTGGAATGAGTAAATTTCACAATGCAATATCTTAAGATTTTGGGTCACATGAGGCAAAGGCCTTGAAATTTGGACTTGAAGAAAATTTTGAGCAAAACCTAGTTTCATAAGTTAGCTCTTCAGCCTTATCAAAAAATGTATGTCTTGAAATTTTGGACCATGTGAATTTCCTGAAGGAAACAATGAAATTATTTATTGTTTTTCCATCTTAAGATTTTGAGTATAAATTTACTGGAGTACATGATTATAGGAGGTATTCCAAATTCTCAATGCCATATTGTGGTTAATGTCAAACTTGAGCTGAAATATGGATTATTTCTGGGTGTAGAATTGATGAATCAGGTCTATAATAGGTTTCCTATATCACAACTGCATGAAAAGTTTCCTCTCACAGTAATTTTAAGTGTCAGGTTTCCATCTATTTTTGTTGGAAGATTATTCTTATTGACTAGCAGCTGTCCAAAAGCATTTAAGAATTGGGCATCATATATGGAATACTATAATGCATGCAAAGAAAAAGAGAAGAATTAAGAGTTTATATTCTACTGCTATCTAGTCCTGGATGCTATATCATATCAAGAGTATCAAGCCTATCTTCAAATAAGAATAGATGTCCACTTTCACCATTGTTATTTGACATTGTACTGGAAGTTCTAACTAGGGCAATTAGGCAAGAAAAAGAAATAAAATTTATCCAAATTGGAAAGAAAGGAACAAAACTAACTTTATTCACAGAAGACATGATCCTTAAAATAAAAGAACTCCAAAAATTACAAGGAAACTATTAAAGCTAATGAGTGAATTCAATAAAGTTTCAAGCACATAATTAACTCCAGAGAAAAAAAACCATTTTGAAATGGGAATTTAAAACAATTCCATTCATAGTGGCTTCTAAAGGAAGAAAATATTTAGAAATAAATAAAACTATAAAACAATGCAGAAATGAAGAATCCTAACTAATGACAACATACCCCATGTTCATATAATGGAAAACTATATTTTTAAGATATCAGTGTTACCCAAAGTGATCTACAGAGTTATCCCTATCAAAATCCCAGCTGTCTTATACACAAGAATGGAAAAAATAATCCTCAAATTCATATGGATTTGCAATGGCCTCTGAATAATCAAAGCAATATTTAAAACATTTAAAGTTGGAAGTCTTAAACTTCTATATTTAAAATTTCATTACAAAAAAATTTCATTAAAATTTCATTACCACAGTAATAAAAATGTGGTAATGCTTAAAAGATCAACATGTAGAGCAATGGAACAGAATTGAGAGTACAGAAATAAACACATACATATATGGTCAATAATTTTCAAGGAGGATACCAAGTAAATTAATTGGATCAAGAATAGTCTCTTTAACAAATGGTGGCTGGAAAACTGGATATCCAGATGCAAAAGAATGAACTTGGACCCACACCTCACACCACATAAAAAATTAACTTTAAATGGATTAAGGACCTTAACAAGTGCTAACACAATAAAATACTTTTTAGAAATTACAGGGAGGGGACCTTCATAACATTGAATTTGGAAGTAATTTCTTAGACATGACTCCAAAAGCACAAGCAAAAAAGAAACTGATGAAATGGACATCAAAATTATAAATGCATACATCAAAGAACATTATCAAGAAAATGACAAGAAAACCTACAGAAGGGGAGACAAAATTTCTAGTTTTTAATAACATGTTTTTTTCTGTGGTACATACAGCTTCATACTTTCTGGATCCCTCAAAGACATGTCTTTTCTATATGCAGAATACATTCCTTCTTAATGACTTCTTAAGTCATTTCAAAATCAATGCTTAGTATAAAGTTTCATAAAGATCAGTTATGGGTTTGGTCAGGTTCTAGGGTGCAATTCTGTTCTCTCTGTGAAATCTATAGAACAGACTCTCTGTTTCCAATATACAAAGAAAGGACCAGAATATGATAAGTATTCCCATTCCATAGGAAAAATTGGAAGGGAAATAGTGGTCACAGATACCATACAATTCCAAAACACTTCAGGGCATACTCCATTCGATTTAGAGGTCTGAGAGACATCCATGGAATGATGTTTCGTCCTCCAGGCCTGATGGAGCAGCAGCCCCATTTCTGAGTAATTAATTAATGCTTAATTAATTGATCGATGCTTAATTAATTAATTACTTGGAAATTCCGAGTTTGATTAATGGCCTTCCCTCAACACTGTAGTGAAGTCCTCACCTTCTCCAAATATTGGGTTGATAGATTCCATGCAACCCCTGGAGCACAGACCACAATCTCTGAGAACACTGGGACGGTATAACCCTTTTCCTGAACAATGTGTGGAAAGCCCACCCTCTACAAGCACTCAGGCAGATTCACCCTTTCCACACAAGTGGGATGGTCTGCTCTCCTGGCCCAAGAATACGTCTTTGGTTTAGACATCAGCTTCCATGATTCTGCCATCAAAATGTTTTTTCCTTCAATCTGTCCCTTTTCTGTCCCATTTAGTCCAGGATGGCAGTGGTTCTATTCATATGCATCACACAAAAAAATTTCAATTTTGCATATAGTACACAGGGGTCCCAACCATTAGACAAAAGAATTTGCCACAAATAACTTTCTGGATTACTGCATTTTCAATCCTGACTTCCACAGAGATTTAGGACTGGTCCCCATTCAGTTAAACTCTAGTATGGAACACTATTCTCTGCAGACTTATTTTCCAGAAACTCAGAATCTTCCAAATAATCAATTTCTGGTTTCTCTGTGCCCAAGAGTTCAGTTATCAGCTTCTCTCTTTCCTCTTACATTTTACTACAAGCAATGATACTTAAAAGCTTTTTTCTCATATTTGTATATACTTTTGTCATTTACTAGTATTTCATTAGGTATATTGAAGATGAAATGTTCGTTTGGATGAGTAACTGAGTTGACATAATTAACTTATATGCATCCAGACTCATTAGAATGATTCTAAAAATGCTATTACTTATTATTAGCAGATAACTAAATAGAATCTGCATAGAGAAAGAAGGCTACTATTGTAACAGACTCTTACAAAATCTGATATGCAGTTATAATCTTTTCCCTGCCCAAAAAAGTAGAAAAATATTTTATTTTCTCTTCGACCACTATAACATTTGATAGTGATTTTTTTGGAAATTCACTTTCAAGAATCCTCTCTTTCATGACCATTTTCTTGTGACAGCTACTTAGTTGCAAGTATTTTTCTGGATGGCAAGTGATAAGAAGTATGCTTATTTTGACATTTGATACTTTGATTTCTCTCTCTTTTTATTTCAGTAATATCACAAATCCTTTGTGGTTTCATCTTATTGATTTCTAGCCTAGATCACACTATGAACAAGTAAGTGATATTAACACTAGCTTTTACATTTTAGAATATCCTAAAAATAATTTAAATTATTCAAACACTCCATACTGTAATTTTCATTGTAACTACACAGCTTGAGAAGTAATATTTCCAAGTTTCAGAAAGAAAAGAATGAGTCATTGAAATGTAAAGGGAAATTATTAAACAATGGAAATATAAGTGTGCAAGAGCAAGCATCCAATGCCAGGTGGCTTTGAATTGTACAGAGATGGCAAAATTCCTCTACCAGAACTCCTGCTCCTACTGAGCGTCACTGTTTCTCATGACACTAAACAACAGTCTTTGTTCTTGCTCACCATTCACTTCTTTGGTGGCTTAGAGCTGTATGTGCCCCCACCCCCCAAATATGTCCTTAAATCTGTGGGTGAGAAACCATTGTAAGTAGGACCTATTGATGAGGTTACTTTAGTTAAGGTGTGGCCCAACTCAAACAAGATAGGTCCTAATCATCCTACGGAAGTCCTTTATCAGTAGAATGAGATTCATATGGACAGAAAGCCATGGGAAGCAAGAAACTGAAGGTTAATACAACCCAGAAGAATGTGGAGAGAACAGGAAAGATTGTCGTGTGCATTGCGATGTGACAGAGGAACCCAGGACCAGGGATTACCAGCAGCCAGCCCAAGAATGCCAGACTTTAGGAAAACAGCAATATTTTGATAATGCATTGATATGGGTCTCAAAACTGTGGACTAATAAAGTCCAGTTGTTTTAACCATTGCATTTTAATTGCTTGAGCTGCACACGAAACTAAAAAAATCTGTATGACGCTCTCCAGCTGCTGAGTACTATAGAAACCTCAAGAGCATGTTTTCTGGTGTACTATTAAAACACTGTGATACAGAAATGAACCACTGCTTTACTGAAATGCCAAAGGGAGTTCTCTAGGTCAAATGAAAGGAGAATAGACAGTGGCTCAAGGCAGCATAAAGATATAAACTGCAATAAAGGTAATCATTTGTAAGTATAAATGCAAGAATTATTGTACTTTATTGTTTAGTATATAACTCCACTTCTTCTTATTTATGCCAAAAGCAAATGCATAAAACATAATGATAAATCTGCATTTTATAGATATATAAAGTACTAAGATAAAAGTGGTAACAAGTACAAATAAAGGGGAGGATGGAGGGATATAGGAAAAAAATATGCACCTGCTATTGAAGTTAAGCTATTATCAAACCAGATATGATTGTTATGTATTGTGGATGTTAACTTTTAACCCTATGGTAACCATAATGAAAACAGATTATAAGTATATCCAGATAGAAATGAGAACGCACTCAATATGGAACAACACAAGAAAGCACGTAAGTATATACATAGGCATTAATGGAAGTGAGGGACAAGAAAAGGTATAATACTTAAAAGACTTAACAGCAAAATGGAAGAAGAAAATCCCATATTTTTAGCAGTGACTTTAAATATACATTGATGAAACTCTCCAGTCACAGACAGGGATTGGCAGAATGGATAAAAAGCATGGCCCAGGTTGGGCAATCATGGCTCGGTGGCAGAGTTCTCACCTGCCATGCTGGAGACCCAGATTCAATTCCCAGTGTCTGCCCATGTAAAAAAAAAAAAAGCATGGTCCAACTATATGCTGTGTGCACCTTAAAGTCAAAGATGCAAGTAGGCTAACAGTGAAAGAATGTAAAAAATATATATATAACATGAAAGTAATTGTCAAGCAAGAGCTCAGGAAACTATAGTACTATTGGATAAAATCGACTTTTAGTCAAAAACTGTTACATGGGACAAACACAATCATTACATATAATAAAGGGGGCAATTAACCAGGAAGATACAAAGATTATAAATATATAAATGCACCTACCAGTAAAACTCCAAAATATGTAAAGTAAATAGTGGTAGATTTGAAGGGAGAGATGGACAATACAACATTAATAGTAGGAGATGTTAATACACTACTCCAATAATGATTAAAAAGTATTAACTAGAAGACCAATAAGGAAGTACAGAACTTGAATGATAGTTGAAACCCACTAGACCTAACAGGCATATATAGAACACTTTACCCAATGTAAAAAGAATACATGTGCACATGGATCATTCTCCAGGATAAACCATATGTTAGGTCACAAAACTAGCATTTCAATTCCTCTCTATAAATTAAAAAACATTGAAATCATACAATGGATATTCTCCAACCACAATGGAATGAAGCTAACTATCAAATACAGAAGGAGAAAAGGGAAATATGCAAGCATGTGGAACTTAAACAACCTACTCTTAAAGAACAAATGAGTTAAAAAGAAAATCAGAAGCAAAAATAGCAAACATCTTGCATGGAATGAAAATGAAAATACAATGTACTAAAACTCATGGGAGGCAGCAAAGGCAGTACTCACAGGGAAATCTGTAGCTCTAAATGCACACATTTAAGAAAGAAAAAGCATTTCAGATGAGAGACCTAACCTCAAAACTGGAAGAATTAGAAAAGAAAAGCGACCTAATCCCAAAGTAAGCAGACAGTAGGTAGTGACAACTACCAGAACAGAGATAAATGAAAAGAAAAGAATCAACAAAACCAAAAGTTTATTCTTTGAAAAGATCAGTAAAATTGATGACAATTTTCTAGTCTGACGAAGATAAATACAGAGAGGGTACAAATAACTAAAATAAGAAATGAAAAGGGAGACATCACTACCAACCCTGCTTAAGTAAAAAAGGTCTAAAGGAGGATACTATGAACAACTCTATTTTAATAAATTAGATAACCTAATGAAATGGAAAAAGTCTTAGAAACACACAAACTACCTACATTAACTCAAGAAGAAATGGAAGATCTCAAAAATCCAATTACTAGTAAAGAGATTGAAATAGTAATCAAAACCCTGCCAGCAAAGAAAAGCTTAGGACAAAACGTCATCATGGGGAAATTTTACCAAACATTCCCAGAAGACAAGTCCGATTATGCTCAAAACATATGAAGAAAAATAAGGAGGGAAAACTCCCTATCTCAAAACCACACAAAAGAAGCCTATAGATCATGTTATGTAAACAGATGCAAAATCTTCAACATAATTCAAGTAAGCTGAGTCCAACAATCTGGTGAAAGAAGTGTACTTCATGATCAAGTGAGATTTAACTTAGATATGCAATTTTACTTCAACATAAGAAAATCAATTAACATATTATACCACATTAACAAAATGAAGGGAAAAAATCACATAAGCATCACAATTGGTGCAAAAAAAGGCATTTGACAAAATACCACACCCTTTCTAGATACAAAGAATATAAAGAAACTTCTTCATCATGATAAAGGGCATATAAGAAAATCTAACGACAAACATCCTACTTAATGGTAGAAGACTGAAAGCTCTCTGTCTATGATCAACAAGAAATGGATGCCTACCGTCAACACTGTTATTCAATACTGTACTAGAAGTTCTTGTCAGAACAATTAGGCAAGACAGAGAAATAAAAGGCATTAAAATTGGAAAAGAATAAGTAAAAAATTCCCAATTTGCAGATGATATGATCCTAAATTCAGAATATCCTGAAAATTTTACAAAAAAGCTCCTAGAGCTAAAAAAATTAATTCAGCAAAGTGGCAAGGAACATTAATACCCCCAAATAAGTAGTGTTTCTATATATAAGCAATCAACAATCAGAAGAAAAAATCAAGAAAAAGTTCCATTCACAATAGCAACTAAAAGACTCAAATATCCAAGAATGAATCTAACCAAAGATGTAAAGGACTGTACACAGAATACTATAAAACACTGCTAAAAGTAAGCAAAGATGACATAAATAAATTCCGTGTTCATAGATTGGAGACTAAACATCATTAAGATGTCAATACAACCCAAAGCAATTTATGGACTCAATGCAACCCAAATAAAAGCTCCAAAAATCTTTGAAGAAATGGAAAATCCAATAATCTAATTTATATTGAAAGGGAGGGTTCCAGGATACTAAAACTATCTTGAGAAAGAAGAATGAAGTTAAAGAACTCACACTTCTCAACTTTAAAACCTAATACAAAGCCACAGTAATCAAAACAACATGGTATTGCTACAAGGTCATACGTATAGACCCATGGAATAGAACTGAGAGCTTAGAATCAACCCTCACACTTATGGCCATCTAATTTTTATGAGATGGTAAAGACCACTCAAATTGGAAAAAACAGACTCTTCAACAAAGATGCTGGGAAAACTGGATCTCAGTTTGCAAGAAGAGACATACTCCTACCTCATACATACACAAAAATCAATTTAAAAATGGATCAGACATAAATAAAATAGTTAGGACTATCAAACTCCCAGAAGAAAACATATGGAAGTATCTTCAGGACCTTGTGTTAGGCAATGATTTCTTAGACTTTACACCTAAATCACCAACAACAAAAGGAAAAAAAAATAGGTAAATGGGAACTCATCAACATCAAAAGCTTTTGTTCCTCAAAGAATTTTATCATGAAAGTTAAAAGACAGCTCACACAATGGGAGAAAATATTTAGAAACCATATGTCTTATGAAGTATTAATGTCCAGTATATAAGTACAAAATCCTTCAACTTAAACAAAAAAAAGGACAAACAACTAAATTTAAAAATGGATAAAAGACTTGAACACACATCTCTACAAAGAAGATATACAAATGGCAGAATGATGGTCAACATCATTAACCATCAGGGAAATGCAAATCAAACCACAATGAATTACCATTTTGCACCCATTAAAATGATTACTGTTGTTGTTGTTGTTGTTAGGTTTTTTGCATGGGTAGACTCTGGGAATTGAACCCGGGTCTCTGGCGTGGCAGGTGAGAATTCTGCCACTGAACCCCCATTGCCCTAGAATGGCTACTATTTTTTTTTACAAAGGGAAAATAGTAAGTGTTGGAGTGGATGTGGAGAAATAGAAACACTCATTCATTGCTGGTGGCAATGTAAAATGCTGCAGTCACTGTGCGTCCACAGTTTGGCAGTTCCTGAGAATGCTAAGCATAGAACTACAATCTGGCAATCCTACTTCTAGGTATATACCAAAATTAAGTGAAAGTAGGGGCTCAAGCAGATATTTGCATACTAATGTTCAGAGGAGCATTATTCAAAACCGCCAAAAGATAGAAGCAACACCAGTGTCTATCGACTGATGAATGGATAAATAAAATGTGGTGTAACCATGTAATGGAATATTATACAGTTGTAAAGTGAATGCAGTCCTGATACATGTGACAGCATGAATGAACCCTGAAGACCTTATGTTGAGTGAAATAAGCCAGACACAAAGGGAAAAATATTGTAAGATCTCACTGATTTGAAACAATTAGGGTAAGCAAACCCACACAGTCACAATCTAGAATATATACTATAAGGGAATGAGGTAGAGACAGGGAATGGGGAGCTAAGGCTTAAAATGTACAGGGTTCCTATTTTGAATAATGGATATTTTTTGGTAATGAATAAGAGTAATGGCAGCACAACATTTTGGGCATTTTAACAGCACTGAAATATGTATCTGAATATGATCAAAACAGCAAATGTTAGATTGTATATATAGTAACAGAATAAAAATTTAACAGAAATCCATGGAACTACACTGCACAGTGAACCCTAAGTTAGACCATGAACTTTAATTAATGTACATTTATAAAAATGTGCTATTATTATTCATAACAAATTTTCCACATGAAAGCAAGTTGTCATTGGTGGGGTGTTGTATGAAGTGTATGGATGATTGTTCTGTAAATTCACAAATTCTCTGATAAAAAAAAAATTTAGAAAATCTGTTGATTTCAGATTTTGTTAAACATATATCATTTTGAGAAATACTTACCCCATGTGCATTTTTATATTTGGCTTTGGTAATGTTTTACCAGAGGAACGACATTCTACACATTGTTCAATGGAAAGTGCCCAGATTATGAATAAATTTCCGCTTTCTCCTTCCCAATGTATTAGCTATGTACACAAGCTAAAGAGAAATGTTTTTAAGTCCTCAACATTCTCCCTCTTTTCCCTCTTCTGTTCTCTCTCTCCACATGTTATATCAGATGTAGGTAGAGTAGAGATATAAGTTGAGGTAGAGTGATAAGTAGAGATACAGTTATATAGAGAGATAGTGTTCTAGCTTGCTAGCAGCCAGAATACAATGTACCAGAAACGGAATGACTTTTAAAAGGGGGAATTTAATAAGTAGCTAGTTTACAGTTCTAAGGCTATGAAAATGTTCCAATTAAAGCAAGTCTATAAAAATGTCCAAATTAAGGGACCAACAAGAGGTTACCTTCATTCAAGAAATTCTTGGTCGATGAAGTTGAGGGTTTCACTATCAACTGGAAAGGCATGTGGTGAACATGGTGGCATCTGCTGGCTTTCTCTCCAGGCTTCTTGTTTCATCAAGCTCCCCCAGGGGCGTTTTCCTTCTTCATCTCCAAAGTTCTCTGGCTGTGTGGGCTCTGTGGTTCTTGTGGCTCTCTCCTGGCTCTCTCCTGGCTCTCTCGTCATTCTGAAACTTTTTCTAAAAGCTTAAAGGATTACAGTAAGTGAATCAAGACTCACCTGGAATGGGTGGAGTCACATCTCCCTCTAATCCAAGGTTAATACCCACAATTGGGTGAGTCACATCTCCATGGAGATACTCTAATCAAGTTTCCAATCTATAAATAAGGAATAGGGATTAAAAGAAATGGCTGATCCCACAAGATTAGAATGGGAATAAAGTCTGGCTCTTCTAGGGTACATAATCCTTTCAAACCAGAACACAGAGACTTTTAAATATTTTTATCAAAACTGCAAATTTTTTTTTTTTTTTGCACGGGCAGGCTCCAGGAATCGAACCTGGATCTCCAGCACAAAGTGGCGGGAATTCTGCCACTTTTCCACTGTTGCCCGCCCAAAACTGCAGTTTTTGAAGGTAGAAAATATTTTTTTCTTTTTTCTTTATGAATAGTTAAAGCTATTAGGTATTTTTTTATTTGAAATTTGCAAATTCCTTTATCAATTAATTTCTTTTCCATTCTTTGTTTATTTCATGTAAGGTTTAAACTCTAAGACTTTGATCCTCCTCCTGTAAAGGAAATAAAGAAATAGTCTGTTCTATCATCCAAGTCTGGTGTGAACCACAAATCACAAGCTAATACAGAATAGTTTGTTTGTTTTATACTATTTAAAATTTATTGTGTATGTTAAAAAGTGGTTTGCTTAATCGTAAAAATATTTTTATATATGGTATGAAACTACAATTAGCTTTGAAACTAGCTTTTGAAATCAGATAAACATATTGTAATGTGTGAAGTTTATATCCATAGAAAAAAACATATCCAAGAAATATCTCTTGAAACATGTACCTCATGACTGTAATATTATTAGAATATTTCAAATAGAAGACTTCTGAAAATGTTACAAAAATATTTAAAACATTTCTTTAGAAGAAGTTAATGAGGGGAAAATGTACTTATGCTTTATATTTTGTTTCCATCTTTAATCTTTGAATTATCCAACTGAAAGCATTTTCTTACCATAAATATGCATTTCAAAATTTTAAAAATAAAAATATATAGGAATGATTATCTCACCTGAAAATGTAGTGGATTGATTCATGCATTCATTAGTTTCACCAAAAAGAATCTTCATGCTCATAGAATGCCAGAATAAGGAATTGTGGCATTACTCTTGATAGACATTTTTAAAATTCATTAACTGAAAAACAATAACATATAAAACATGATTTCTTATTTTTAATTGAAAGATAATACACCTGAATTAAATATGACTAGATAGAAATTTATATTAGCTTTCTGCTTCCTGAAACTGTGAACTGCGTTCGCAGCTTCTCCAGCTGCAGCCTGTTTTGCTAGAATCTGCTAAGCCCAGTGCCTCTATCCCCTGCTTACATGAACAGTTGTCATTTCTGCTAAAACTGCTGGGACTCAGTTTATAAAACAATAGGTAAAAAAAGAGTCTGGTCTTGTGTGACTACCTTCTCCTTACATATTTTTTATTTTAGTCTCTCTCATGAGATCAAGTTAAGCACTGCAGAAGAACAGAGGCAGGTAATTCATGGTGTGAGGTAAAGAGGAAGGAAAAATAATAACAACCAAGACTCACAAGCTAATAACATACTTTCTTATACTGGATAAACAAGTCAAAGTTTCCAGTAAGGGTCCAATGATATTTCAGGAGCAGGAAGGAAGACTAGGCATATTTAGTTGAAAGCACTGCAATTCTAACTAGAAACGTTATTTTATAGCAAGAGTTTCTTCTGTACTGAGTTTTATTTCCCAATGTCGGGACACCAATGACAGAGAAAAAGCCCTAGAAACACAGCTGTTGGCATCAGGAGATTTCAAGGAGATAATTGGCCCTAGATGATGAGGGTGAACAGAGTCAAGTAAAACCTGTGTGTGAACAAAGCTACTATATTTCAAGAAATAGTAAAAGATTTGAGTTAGTCATAAAAATTAGTGAAGAGCAAAGAGACCATAATTTAGACATAAAGGAAATCACAGTTCCCCTAATATTCTGCAAGAAAACGGCTTAGAGACGAAGTTGCTCACAGCCCATCCTCACCCCAATCATGTGACACCAGACACCCTTACTCATCCTCCTGGCTTCCCTCTCAGAAATGGAGTGATTTTCACAAGTCAGGGAAAATTCACAGGGTTTCAAATGGATGAAATGACAAAAAAATAGCCTCTTTGAAATTGTCTAAAACATCAACATAAAATGACTGTGTGCTGAAACTGGCTCAGAGACTGTGAGTCCCGTGATCTCCAGCACATTGCTTCATCTTGGCACCTCGTTTTCTTCATCTGCTTGCATTCTAACAACTGTGTCCAACAACATGGGTCCCCTGAAGTCATGACACATGGTATGTGCAAAGAATATGGACTAACACCTGACACGTGGTGCATATTAGAAAGTGCTAATGAAAAACGATCAACTGATATGACATCAAATGATACTGATACACATCGACAAGCAAAACAATAACCAAACTGTGGCTTATCCATGCAGCAGATACTATAAAAAATTACAAAAAGTGATGAAATAATGATGCAACCACAGGCACGAATCCTATAACACTTATAGCAATGGAAGCAACCAATCACAAAACTATGTACTGAGTTATTAAATTCATTCCAAACTCTAGAGAAAGCCAATTAAACCTTTGGTGACAAAAAGTAGTTAATGTGGGAAATCTCTAGGGACAGGGCAATGTGTTGAGAATTAGGGATGGAAAGATTAAAAATAAATAGAATGACAATTTTGGAGAGAGACAGATTTATTATATATTATCTTCATCATCATAATGATTGCATGAGTGTATATGATGTCAGAATTTACTAATTTGTGCTTTTTAAATAGGTGTAGCTTGCTGTATGTCAGTTATAGCTTGATAGAGCTGGTATAAAAATACAGCCTGGTTACAACACATTTTGCATTAAATTCATTCAGTGCTCATTATTTGTGATAGTTACATGTGTGGCCATAGACACTGAATTAAAAATACTGAACCATTTCTCATAGGGTAAGTACAGGGATAGGTTCCTCTGAGTTTCTGGTACAACATTTTCATTAATTAATATATAACCTTGTTTTATGTGGGTTTCTGATTAGAATCATCTTATCAATGTATAGTGTTAATTCATTAATATTAAACTCATAGCCAACAGCACTAAAACTCTGAACAAATCACATATTTTCACACATATTTTCTCAGCAAGGTACATTACAGTCTTCTTGTACTTTTGAACACTAGGCAGCACGACATGACTATACCTGAGGGCCAATTTAGGCAGCAAAACCATCAACAAAAAGCATAAAAAGCAAAACTTATGGAATTCAACGTACTACAAAAAACATGTGTTTACAGCATGAAAGCTGAAACAAGCAGTGTTACCTTGTTTAACATCAGCTGGAAATGTACACATTGGATGAATTAAATTTTCAATGTTCTATACATGTACATGATTGGCTATGAATGCATAGCAAATGTTGATTTTTGGCATAACAAATAAATTACAGCTAGTAAGGAAATTCACAAATATGGAAACTGTGAATAATGAGGATGGACAACTAATTTACAACACAAGTAATGGAAGCCAAAAATAATGGTACTACATCTTTCAAGTGAATACTATTTTTTCCCAAACAAAGGTAATGTAATTCTCAATAAAACAAAAGCTGATGGGATTTTTCCAGCATATCTGCCATAAAAGAAAATTACATTAGTTTATTATTGCTGCTCACAAATTACCAAAACTCATTGACTTACAATAACAAAATTAATAATTCTACATTTCTAGAGGTCAAAAATATGATGAGAGTCTACTTGAGCTAAAATCACATTCTGCTGGGCTGCAATATTTTTCAGAGGCCATAAGGGAAAATTTGCTTTCCAAACCTTCCATTTTCTAGAAGCTACCTACCTTCCTTTCTTCATGGCATCCTTCCATCTTCAATACCAGCAATTGCTGAGTGAGTCTTTTCTAATTGCATCACACCAACACTGACTCTTCTTCTGCATCAGACTGCAAATTTTAAGGATCCCTAGTATTACAAGATCATCCACATAATTCAGGATTATTGTCCTATTTTAAGGTCAGGTATTTAATGATTGTAATTCCTTCTCCAACCATATGCCCCCCTTGTCTAGCGACATAAGATATTCATGGGTTGTTGGATTAGAATGCAGACATCTCTGGGATGTCAGTTTTTACCCTACACACCATAAAATTCTAAAATGACTTTTTGAATAGAAAAAAAATCCCCAAGGTGCTTTAGTATGGTGGGAAGAAACAGAAATTAATGACAAAAAATAATAATAATAGACAGAAAATCTGTTTCATAAGTATAAATTAATAATGTCTGAAAGTTTTTGTTTATGATGTTATCTAATTCATTTGTGAAATTCAAAATCATTTCATGTGGATTTTTCCCACATATTTTTCTTTGCATGAACTCTGAAGTTAAGAGGATTTAGGATAGGAGAAATTAGCATAAATTTACCTTTTAGTGGAGTGGTAGATTGATTCATACCCCCCAAAGGCATGTTAAATTCCAAACCCACAGTTTGGTATGCAGGTATGAATTCATTTGTCAATGCAATTTTTGATGGTTCTACTAAGACAAGGCTAAACTAAACAGTGTTGAACTTATTCCAGTATGACTGGAGTCCTTACAGGCAAAGGAAATTTATCCAGTGGTAGAAGCCATAGGATAAGAGAGGAAGGCGCTGCCGTGGCTCAGCAGGCAGAGCTCTGACCTGCCGTGCTGGAGGTCTGGAGTTCGATCCCTGGTGCCTCCTGCCCATATGCAAATTTAAAAAAAATGTTTAAGAGAGGAAACAGATTGCCATATTATGGAGACAGAGATTGAGCAGTGATTGGATTGCTACAGATTCATGGAAACATGGCTTGTCAATACCTTAATTTTGGACTGCTAGTATCCAAAATTGTGAGACAACAAATTACTGTTGTTTAAACTGAACAGCTCTGAGGTATTTTGCTATAGTAGCCCTGGCAACCTAAGACATGTGGCTGAATTATTGATTCTTAAATTGAGAACCAATAATTTTCCTCCTTGAATTAAGATATTTAAACATCTCTTTTGATGAGAGTGAAATTTATGGACCAAAATGTAACAGAGGTACTCACAGGGATAATCTTGAAGTAAGACATGAGTTCATGAGTTCACTGAAAAACTATTCCCTTATCCAGTTTTTGAGTAGGAAGCAAGACTTAATTTTGTGCTATATATCCAGAGGCAGCCATTGAGGGGGACAACATGATTTTCTTTTGGCTAAAGTATCCCTATAGCATGATCCAATGCTACAGTTTTTGCCCCACTTACAAGGGTCATCTATTACCAGGTGATGAGATTTACAGAAGATCATGACAAACATCTACTGCACACGGTTTTAAAAAGGCTTAATTGGTGGGTCTTCTGCCTAGTTTGTCAAAGAGAGGGAGATTCCAGATGGCTGCCATCATTTATTTACTCCCTCTCTAAGCTTCATTTGTGAAAATATGGGTTAAGGGGATGGTTTCTATGAGCGACCCATAGTGTCTATTTACACCATTATCTGACTGATATGAATGCTCTGTGTGGAAGCTGTCTGCTACTTCTTGAAGAGTGTCTAATCCTGGACTTTTTAAAATAATGCTCTGTTTGAGAATTCTAGGAGGGACAACATCCATAATTTCAAGGAAGACATATATTTTAGTTTAAATGTATAACCCCTTAAGGTTATACTCATGTGCTAATTAACAGAACTTGATAATGGACTGTCCAGTGGAGTCTGGAGGCTTTCTTTACAGTTATCATAAAGAAGACCTGGTTTCTTGGCAGTGGCCTCATTTAGATCCTCGCTAAATAGCCACTTCCTAAACTTAGTATCATTTGACATTTGGAGAGGCTAAAAATTGTTTTAGAAGCCAATAAGTTGGGCGGACCATGGTGGTTCAGCAGGCAGAGTTCTCGCCTGCCATGCCAGAGACCCAGGTTCCATTCCCAGTGCCTGCCCATGCCAAAAAACTAAAATACCCAATAGGTTATGATTCCTTCCTGTTTAACATCCTTTCCCGCAATTTATTTTTTTCCTTTTTATCTTATATATAAGCAAGCAAGAAAAATCAAACAGCATGTTCAACAATTCATGTGGAAATCTCCTTAGCTATATGCTCCTATTTCCACATTCAGGCAGCAGCAGTGTTGCTAAATTTTATGCCACTACATTACAGGGATCAGCTTAAATCAGCTTATAACAAGATATTAATCACTTTCCTGCAAATCCTCCATGGCAGCCTTATAAAAAACATGTAACGTCTGTTAAAGATTTAAACAAGTTATTTCACACTTTAACTTACAGTCTCCTTAAAGACATCTGTTTGATTCCAAAGCCACTCTCATAATTTTGGGTTTGTTATTGTTATAGTACCACCTTACTTCCAGCTACTAAAATCATTATTAAATGTTTTTAAATTTACTAAAATTACTAAATTGATGGGACAATATTTTTCAAAAACTTAGAAGTTTTGAACAACTAACCTGTAATATCTCATTGTTCTGGGGTTTAGGACTATCTCAAGGTTTCTTGGGATTTTGAATTCAGGAGCAGCTTAGCTTGGTGACTCTGTCTCCTGATTTCTCATGAGGCTGCAGTCAAGAAGTCAGGTATTACTGCCATCTCATCTGAAGTCACAGACGGGGCATGGTGTGAGATCAGCTTTTGAGGTCTTTTAGATGGTTCATCTCAGGTCTGAATGCCCTTGTCATTGGACTTATAAACAGGACCAACCTTACAATGCAGCAGATGCCTTCTCTTAGGTAAGGGAACAAGAGAGTGAGAGATGATGCCTAATTTCCCTCAGTAAATGGGAAAAATTTTGCCTTGAAACAAACACTGATGTGGTTCTATCCACAAATATTAAAGGAAGATATGAAAACATCAAAGCATTGCCACATATATTAAATTTGAACAAATATTAAATAGAGTTATCTTAAATAGGGTAATTAAGAAAGAGCTTTCTATTACCTAATATCAGAAGTGTCACATGCAACTCAATCCAGCCATCTCTTCAGAATGGGGGATGGCAAATAAAAACCAGAAATAAGGTTCTTTTTCTTTCTCCCTCCCCATATATATGCATGCATGTGTGTGTATGTATATATATATATATTTCAAGAAATATCAGGCAGTGAAGGTGAGAGAACCCTGTGAGACAGAAAAAATAAGATATTCCCAATTGTACCAACTTACTGATTTAAGAGAATTTTCAGACTGCAGCACAGGTTATGGGAACCCAGATGGAGTTGAGGAAATGGAGGAGCTGAGTAGATAGAGCCAAGGTTCTGGGCAGATCAGAGTGCCTAGAGTTAACAAAGCAGCATGCTGGAGGAGTTAACAGCACAGAAAAATAAGCCTGGGGATCTATAGAAGATTGTCTCTAAATTTTCAGCAGATATTGTTGTAAGGAACCTTCCCAAGGTCAATAACATAACTATCCAAGAGAATTAGTGGAAAAGTGCCAGGTGCTAACACAGGGCCAGGAATTTTGTGCATATACTCAACAGCCAAAAGTAACACGAGGGTCTTGCCTCAGTAAATGGGAAAAATTTTGCCTTGAAACAAACACTGATGTGGTTCTATCCACAAATATTAAAGGAAGATATGAAAACATCAAAGCATTGCCACATATATTAAATTTGAACAAATATTAAATAGAGTTATAGGAACACAAAATACTCATCCCAAAAAAGTAAAATTTACAAAAGCTAGTATCCAAACGATTATCTGGCAACAAACAAAGGAGAAAAAGCCAATACATGATGAGGAGAGATATCAATCAGTAAGAACTGACACTAAAAAGAGGCAAATGTTACAATTAAGAGACAAGTAAATTAAGAGTTATAATAACTATTTGTCATATATTTGAAAAGTTAAGTAGAGCTCAGAGGCTATAAAATATCTAAATGGAGCTCAGAAATAAAAATTACAATAATGAGATGAAAATTGCATGGGTTGGGATTAATGGTGGTATAGACATTTCAGAAGAATTTATTAGTAAACTTGACAAAAAAGGAATTTTAAAAAGTGAATCAAGCATCACTAAGTTGGAAGAAATATTCAACTAAAAGAAACTATGTAATTAATGTAACTGAAAAAGGACAGTTTGTGGGGGCAGAAAACATGTTTGAAGTTATGATGGCTGGAAGTTTGCAACATTTTAAAAATACCAACAAATACAATTTTAAAGTCACAGATCTAAGGAGTACAACAAACCTCAAGTGAAAGGGAGATGAAGAAAACCCATCAAAGTAAATAACACAAAATGCTGGTAATCAATGAGAAAGAGAAAATAATGAAAAGATCAGATGGGGATAAACATTATAAGGAAAAATAAGATACAAATGATATCAGATTTCTCATCAGAAACAATGTCGGAGAGAAAAGAGTGGAGCAACATCTTTAAATTATCAAAAAAAAATTGTCAACATAAAATTAGATATCCAAAACAATAACTTTCAAAACTGAAGATAAAAATGAAGATTTTTACAGACCTTCAAAGTTGAAAGAAGTCATCACCAGAAGACTCACATTATAAGAATATAAAAGGAAGTCCTTTAGGAAGAAGGATAAATGATATGGACCTACACAAAGAAATTAAGAGCATCAGAAAAGGTAAATATGTGACTAAATACATGATTTGCTTTATTATTTAAAATTATGTAAGTAATAATTGACTGCTTAGACAAAAACAGTAACAATATATTGAGTTTCATAACCTACCTAAAAGTCACATTTATGACAAAAATAGTGCAAAGGCTATTGTTGAAAGCGAATCACCGCAATATTCTTTTTTTTTTTTTTTGCATGGTCAGGCATTGAGAATCGAACCCAGGTCTCGGGCCTGGCAGGCAGGAACGCTGCATGCTGAGCCACCATGGCCCGCCCCACTACAACATTCTTACATTAATTGTGAAATGGTATAAAATGCAATTAAGGCTGAGTGATGTCATCACCATGACAACATAAGAAATCCCCTGGAAAAACCAACCACCAGAATCAACTAACAAAAGGACAATTTCCACTTACATGTAACTTTGGAGGATGACAGAGACTGGAGAAAGACTTCACAAATACTGTATTGAAGAAAAAGAACAATAATCTCCAAGATCTGGCAAGAGATTTGCATCTTGGACCAATGAGTCCATGCCCCATCTCATCACTCAGTCCCATGCAGTTTTGGAGTTGCACAGAGACAGCATAGCCTGGATCCCTTCTGCCATGAATGAAGTCTATAGAGTCATATATGAACATGACTTAGAATTCCACACACACCCAGGCACAGGGACCCAAGTCTGCAGAGACCTAGGTTAGAACACAGGCATCTGAAGTGTGCTATATACAAACAATCCCCCAGTATGGGTGGGTGGTGAGAGACCCTGGCATGACTGCTGAAAGGAGGTGATCACACTCAATCCAAACTCCACTGTCTGCACCCCCTAAACACAAAACAGACTTTTTGGGATTGGCTAACTTTTCTCAATAGACTCCAGCATGGGATACTCTAATGAGGAAGAAACCAAAGGCAGAAAACCTCACAGAAAAAGAAAGTGTGTGTGGGGGGAGGGGGCTACTGAACAGCTATAAGACAGGATGGGTTCCAGAACTGAAAAGTTTAAGGAAACCTTGTAACTGAGGGAGAGAGAAGAAGAGCCTTAATAAAAAGCAAATTAACAATAAAACCCTAGACAAGAGGGAGAAATTGACCTTCAGAATTAATTAATCAAGAAAATTCGATGTATAGCCATCAGCAAAAAAATTACAAGTTATACAATGAAACAAGAGAATAGGGCTCAGTTAAGGGAATAAATTAACATTTCAGAGATGACAAAGAATTTGGAAGAACTAATCAAAGAATTTAAAATAAATCTCCTAAGTCAATTCAAGGGAATGAAGGAACACATGCATAAAGAGGTAAAGTATCTTAAAAAGATAATGTGTAAACAAAAAGAAGAATATGAAAATAGAAATAGAAATATAACAAATTATCAGGATGAAAGAAACAACAGTAAAAATTAAAAATGAACTGGAAGGGTACAAAAGTCAATGTAAACTTTTGTAAACAATGTAAACAGACAGAATGAAGAAACAGTGAATTAGAATGCTGCACATTGTAAATCATATGGTCAGAAGAACAGGTGGAGAAAATAGAAAAATTGAGCAGTATCTCAGGGATTTGAGTGATAGTACAAGTGTGTAGGTGTATGCTTCATGAGTGTCACATAAGGAGAAGAGAAGAGTAAAAGGCAACAAAGAATATTTGAGGAAATTAAGGTCAAAATTTTCCAACTCTTATGAAAGACATAAATATAAATGTCCAAGAACTGCAACATATTCCAAACAGAATATATCCTAATAGACTCTTCTAGTTTGCTAGCTACTTGAATGCAATATACTAGAAATAGAAAGCTTTTTAAAAGCAGAATTTAATAAGTTGCAAGCTTACAGTTCTAAGGCCATGAAAATGTCCCAATTAAAGCAGGTCTATAAAATGCACCAACAAGAGATTATCTTCAATCGAGAAAGGCTGATGAAGTTCAAGGTTTCTCTCTCAATTGGAAAGTCATGTGATAAACATCTGCTAGCTTTCTCTCCAGACCTCTTGCTCCATGAAGCTCCCCAGGCATGTTCTCCTTCTTCATCTCCAAAGGTCATAGGCTGTTGGCCTCTTGTTTCTCTTGTCATTCTGACAGTTTCTCCAGAATTTTTCCTCTTTTAAAGGAGTCCAGTAAACTAATCAAGACCCATGTGGAATGGGTGGAGTCACATCTCCCTCTATTCAAAAGTTCATACCCACAATTAGGTGAGTCATATCTCTGTGGAGATGACCTAATCAAGTTTCCAACCTTTAATACTGAATAGGAATTAGAAGAAATGGTTGCTCCCATAAGACTGATTAGGATTAAAACATGACTTTTCTAGGGTACATAAATCCTTTCAAACCAGCACATAGACCAGGCTGAGAAGTTCTAATCATACTAATATACCCAGAAGAATTGAAAGTAGGAACTCAAACAAATATTTGCACACTGATGGTCCATAGCAGTGCTATTCACAATTAGCAAAAGATGGAATCAACCGATGAATGGTTAAGCAAAATGTGGGATATATGTAAAATACCATATTATTCAGCCAGTTAAAAGGAATGAAGTTCTGGCTCATGTAACAACATGGTGAACCCTGAAGACATATTGGGTGAAATAAGTCAGACACAAAAGGACAAATACTAATATAATCTCACTGTTTTGAAATAAACAAATTCATGGAGTCAGAATCTAAGATGCAGTTTGCCAAGGACTCAGTTGGGGGTAGGGAAACAGAATTAATGTTTAATTTGTACAGAATTTCTATTTCAGCTCTTTGTAAAGTTTGGGAAATGGTTGATGTTGGTAGTAAAACAACATTGTGTGTGTGTAATTCACAGCACTGAATTATATATGCAAATGTATTTAAAGGGAAAAATGTTACAGCGTATATATGTCACTAGAATAAAAGTCAAAAGATAAAATATAGGACTGTCCAACTCAGTGATTTCTATTGTAAATGATGGACTACAGTTAATAGTACAATTATAAAAATGTTCTTTCATACACCATGACAAATGTACCACTATGTAAAGTTGTAATAATAGATTGATATATGGGTAAAACATACACTTTAATGTTAACTACGGATTATGGTTAATACTAAAATTGTAACAAATGTATTAATGAAAAGTGTTGATATTTGTGGGCTATATAGGAACAATGTATGTTGGACATGATTTTTCTGTAAACCTACAACTTCCTTCACTAAATTTTAAAAATCAAATGAAGGTAGATTTATGTAAACCATGTACCCTAAAGCCAAAACCAGTATCAAAAAAACAAAGAATTACAACTAACAACATAATGGTAAGAAATACATGCTTTGATTAATTGAAATGAAAGCCAAAAACTAATAAAAATAAGCAAGGCACAAATAAAAAAATAGCAATGTGATATAACCAAATGTAAATATATTAAAAATTTAATCAAAATAAATGAATAATTAAAAAGAAGAGATTCTCTGATAGAATAAAAAACAAGACCCAACTTGGTGTCACCTTCAAAACTGCATTTAAAATATAAACAAATATTTGAAAATAAAGAAGTAAAGATATATAATGCTAATTGAAAGAAAGGTAAAATGGCTACATTATTAAATTATACATTATTAAACATAATAATGATGTAGATTCCAGGGTAAAATATTATCAAGGTTAATGAAAGTTGTTTCAGAGTGATAAGGGGGTCAATTCATTAAAATGAAAGAAATAAATCACAAATTTACATGCATCAAATAACAGAGCTAAAGATATATGATGCAAAACTAGTAAAACTGCCAGAAGAAATATACATAAGAGCAGCTGGAATTGCAGATTTTTGATACTAATGCTCTCTTCATTGATATATCAGAACAAAGATAATATTCTGCAATGGTTTCAGTTTTTTGAACTTTGTACAGGTTTTCCTCATGGCTCAGTATTTGATCAATTTAGCAAAAGTCCAATGTTAATTTGAAAAAAAATGTAAAATCAACAGATTGGGGACATAGAGTCCTACAAATGTCAATTAGGTTTAGTTGAAAAATTCTATTGCTCATTTCCTTTATCTATCCATACTTTTATCTGTTTATTCTGTCAGTTGTATTAGTGTATTACGCTTGTATTAGTGTATTCCAGGGAAAGAGAAATGACTATAAATAAAATGAAATATATATAATGTAAATATTATGACATTTATTATAGAAATTGGCTCACATGACTGACTATGGGGATGGGCAAGTCCAAATTCCGTAAGGCAGGTCACAAGCTAGGAACAGTGATGAAGGTTTGTGATTAATTCCCCAGGAGAATCTAGCTCGCTGAAGTAGAGATGGGATTTCTTCTTTCTGAGCACTGAAATCATCTGTCCTCCTTTTAAGGCCCTTAGCACATTGGATGAGACTTCTCTCATTGTTGAAAGCAATCTCCTTGGTTTATTGTAGATGTAATTAGCCACAGATGCAATCTACTTACTCATGATTTAAATATGGGAGATGTCCTCACAGTATTAATCATGCCAGTGCTTGCTTGACGACACAACTGGACACCATAATCCAGTCAAGTTGACACATGAACTTGACCATCACAGAGCTATTCTTTAAACTGTTTAATTATGGTACTATTTCTTCATTTCTCCTTTTAGTTCTCTTAATTTTCCTTTATATATTGTAATCTTATATTATTATGCCCATAAAATTTGTATGAAAATTATTTGGACACATATTTCAAAATAAGCTTTATAAAATGTCAAGGTAAAGATGACTATTTCTATAAGGGAATTGGTCTTCAAATTGGATGGTACACAATAGGGTATCAATTGACTTGTGAAGAATAAAGTTTAAGAACATCTGTTTAAATGTATTATGCTGTCATTTTATTAAATAACAACATTACTTACACATGATTTGCTACACAATGCTTTTCTACAACACAAATAAAATAATATATAAATGCATAGTTGTATATGTGGGAACAGTATTATTGTACTGAAAATATTATGCAATTAAAAATGTTTTCAAAATGAGTAACAGCTTACAAAGTCATATACTTCATCAGTTAACTATCACATGAGCACCTGTGGTGATAACAATCTTAGAATTGATAGAATTGAGAGTACTAGTTGTAATTAGTGACAATCATTTACTCATCTTTATTCAGAATCTGAAACTGTAATATTTTATTGAACTTCTCTGCAAGATTTCATGTGTTTGGGGAATTATTCACTATGGCAGACCATTTCCATTTGCTGGAAAGTACTGTGCCTAGTTAAAAAGTTATTATAGGAATGTGGGCTATAATGTATGACACCTATAACAAAGTCTAATAAAATACACAATTTCATCTCCTAAACATATTCAAAGGATGCATCAGAAGCAATATATGAGGTAAACCTGTTTGTCTCTGGAATGGAGATTTTAAGGCCTGCAAACATGTAATCTTAATCCTAAACTTTCCAGTGTAAAAGAGATATTCATTTTATAAATACTAATACTTACATTGAGTAAAAATAATTACTATTTAAAATTTAAACTGCCACATTCAAAAACAACAAATAAATTATGATCTATTTCACTAAGCACAACTTCTTCAGATTCTTCTTTTTCATTCAGCTTTCAGATGTCAATTTAGGTCACCGACATTGGAAATGGGAAAGAAAGTTAATTTTGAATCATATTTTAACTCATGTCATCAAAATGGGAATGGCTTCAAACAATTACCTTAGCTTTTTCCTGAATAAAGCATTCTCCTCATGACTTTCTTTACAGCCTCCTTTATCTGATTGTTCCTAAGACTATAGATTATAGGATTCAAGAAAGGAGGAACTATGGAGTAGAACACAGAGGTGATCATGTCCCGATTCATGGGTGAGCTGGAGGTTGGCTTCACATACACAGCAGCACCTGCACTTACAAAGACAGTCACCACAAGGATGTGAGGGACACAGGTGGAAAAGGCCTTTCCGCGCTCTTCTCTGGTTGGAAACTTAAGCACAGTAGAAAATATGCGAATGTAAGACATGGTGATGAAGGCAAAGCAACCACCAGTAATCAGGACCACAGTGACAAAAATAGAAATTTCATTGCTTAAGATGTCAGAGCAAGAGAGCTTCAGTAGAGAAGGTGCGTCACAGAAGAACTGATGGACCACATTGGACTGACAGAA
>PVIY010030437.1:19047-31085 GCA_004026745.1 Myrmecophaga tridactyla | reverse complement strand
ATTCAGAAAAAGAAATAAAAAGACAATAGAAAAAGAAATAAAATGAAAACAGAAAAGGAAAAAAAAAAGATTATACCTACCATACCCCTTACCCCTCACTTTCATTGATCACTAGCATTTCAAACTAAATTTATTTTAGCATTTGTTCCCCCTATTTATTTTTATTCCATATGTTCTACTCGTTTGTTGACAAGGTAAATAAAAGGAGTATCAGACACAAGGTTTTCACAATCACACAGTCACATTGTGAAAGCTATATCATTATACAATCATCTTCAAGAAACATGGCTACTGGAACACAGCTCCACATTTTCAGGCACTTCCCTCCAGCCTCTCCATTACACCTTAACTAGCAAGGTGATACCTATTTAATGTGTAAGAATAACCTCCAGGATAATCTCTCGACTCTGTTTGGAATCTCTCAGCCATTGACCCTTTATTTTGTCTCATTTCTCTCTTCCCCCTTTTGGTCAAGAAGGTTTTCTCAATCCCTTGATGCTGAGTCTCAGCTCATTCCAGGATTTCTGTCCCACGTTGCCAGGAAGGTCCACACCCCTGGGAGTCATGTCCCACATAGACAGGGGGAGGGTGGTGAGTTTGCTCGTTGTGTTGGGTGGAGAGAGAGGCCACATCTGAGCAACAAAAGAGGCTCTCTTGGGGGTGACTCTTAGGCCTAATTTTTAAGTAGACTTGACCTATCCTTTGTGGGGTTAAGTTTCATATGAACAAACCCCAAGACTGGGGGCCCAGCCTATAGCTTTGGTTGTCCGCACTGCTTGTGAGAATATCAAGAATTCAACTTGGGGAAGTTGAATTTCTCCCCGTTCTCACCACACTGGCTTTCTTTTAATAAACTTTTTAAATTTAGGATATATATTTTTAGATGTACAGAAACATTGCAAAGATAGTAGAGTTCCCATATACTCTTCTCAGGCTGTCCCTTGTTAGGCTTTACATAACCACGGGACATTTGTCAGTACTAAGAAATCAACATTGGAACATTACTTTGAACTAAACCCTAGCCTTCATTTGGATCTCACCAGTTTTCCCAACACTGTCTTCTTTCTGTTCCAGGATCGAATCCAGGAACCCATAATGCATTTAACCACCATGTGTCCTCCGTCTCTGCCGGTCCATGACAGTTTCTCAGTCTTTCCTTTTTTGCCATGATTTTGGCAGTGTTGAGGAGTGTTGGGCGGATATTTTATAGAATGCCCCACTGGCTTTTTTTCCAATTCAGTTTTATTGAGATATATTCACACACCATATAAACCATCTGTGTTGGTTTGAAAGGGTTATGTACCCTAGAAAAGCCATGTTTTAATCCTGATCCATCTTGTGGGAGCAAACATTTCTTTTAATTCCTATTCAGCACTGTAGATTGGAAACTGATTAGGTTATCTCCACAGAGATGTGACACGTCCAATTGTGGGTATAACCTTCAGTTAGAGGTAGATGTGACTCCACCCATTCCAGGTGGGTCTTGGTTAGTTTACTGGAATCCTTTAAAAGAGGAAACATTTTGGGGAGAGCAATAGAACCACGAGGGAGCCACGAGAACAGCGAGAGCCCACGTAGCCAGAGACATTTAGAGCTGAAGAAGGAAAACTCCCCTGGGGGAGCTTCGTGAAATAAGAGGCCTGGACAGAAAGCTAGCAGATGTCGCCACGTTCACCAGGCGCCTTTCCAGTTGAGAAAGAAACCCTGAGCGTCATCGGCCTTCTTTGTGTGATGCCTTAATTTGGACATTCCTATAGACTTGCTTTAATTTGGACAATTTCACGGCCTTAGAACTGTAAACTTGCAACTTAATGAATTCCCCCTTTTAAAAGCCATTCCATTTCTGGTATATCGCACTCCGGCAGCTAGCAAACTAGAACACCATCCAAAGTATACAATCAACAGCTCTACTGGCTCTTTTTTAGGGGGTGGGGGTTGGGGTGCATGGTCCGGGAATTGAACCCCGAGTCTCCTGCATGGAAGGCGAGCATTCTGTCACTGAGCCACTCACTCGTGCACTCGCCCCATTGGCTTTTAAGGGCAGGAACTGTGTGTGGATTTTCCCCTGCCATCTCCCCTCCCCATAGCCTAAGACCTGCCATGCAGAAGCTGCTCAAGGGATACTCCCGGAATGGGTGAATATGCAAACAGAGGAATTATTCATCTTTTATCCTCCCCCACCCGGGGTTCTGTAGATTACGCCAGAGGCTAGATCTAGAAAAGTTCACAGTGTAATAAAAACCTTTCTCTTCTCAGACAGGCTCATTTTTGATCCTTCCTTTGTAGACATCAAGGATTCATTTCTTTAATATTTAGGGGCTTTTGTACCAAAGAGAAGCAGCCGCATTTGCATCCGACGTCTCATTTTTCAAGGCAAGCGAGAGAGATCTTTCCAGCAGGATGGGGCTTCTTCCTTCCCAAAGCTATCACTTGATTTCTCTGCCTCCCCCTCCCCGGTCTTTGAGCTCTGGCAGGGGGCACAGCGAGGGGGGTCTGGAAATTTCCACACACTGTGAGGTCTTCTCCGCCTCAGCTCATGGAAGCTTAAAACTGCGCAGAGCTGCGGAGCCCAAGGTGGCCTCGGGAGTTGGTGTGGGACCTGGGTATTGATGAACATGAATTAAAACTTTATTTCCATCCCTTGGACTGGCTCAATAATTCCCACAGGGAACAAGAGGGCTGCCTTTGGGTGCACAGAGGGTGTCCCTTTTCTAACACGAGCCGGTCAGAAATGGGAAATCCCTTCAACCACACAGGCCTGAACGACTGGCTGCCTTTTATTCCTCAGCCCTGGGAGGCCAAACTGAAGGCAGGGATGTAAGAAAATGCCCACAGTGAGGTCATTTTCCCATCGCTGCGTTCTTTGCTCCTTGGAAGACGCTGGCCAAGATTTAATCTCTCACCTGAAGTTTGTCAGAAGTAAAAATGAGCCTGGATGAGCGTTTCAGACATTTCCTAGGACTTACAGGAATTCAATTTCTGGCCCAGACATAAATTTGCTGCCATCGGCGCCCGGAATGGGGACTGGGACTGGGTATATTGGCTGGGGATGGACTTCTGAAATCAATCACCCTGAACACGGAAAAGGTCGTCATGAGGGAAATGTATCTTCCATGGCTAGAAGAGGCATCTCGCGCCGATGGCCAGGGATGCCACTGGATAAAATGGAGGTGTTTGCTGCCAGATTCCCAGGCAGGGAGTGGAAAGGAGGACGCCTCCCAGGCTGGACAGTGCTGTCAGAAGGTGGCAGGGGACCAATCTGCCAGCTAATAACTCAGCCATGGGGACGTCCAGGTCCCAGCACTGCCCGAAAACCCACTTCCATGGGTTCTTTCCTGCTGGTTACTGTGTGTCTCTGGGGGTGGCAAATTAATTTGGGTTCAAGCCTTTTATCACTTTTGACACACATTCCAGGGTTGCCAAGAAAAAAGACTCAAAAGCAATTATTTCTCCAATGAAGGCAAGGAAGTAGCAAAGCACTTGATACGAGTGCAGACTCTGGAGCCAGGTTCAAACCCCAGCTCCTCTGTGTGACTCTGGACTAGTGATTTCACCACCAAAAACTGTTTTAGCTGCCTGGCTGCTAAATCAAATAGCATCAAGTGGGTTGGCTCAACAACAGGAATTTATTGGCTTATGGTTTCAGAGGCTAGAAGGCTTGCTTCTTCCTGGGGTCCGTATCTTCTGGCTACCAGCAATCTTTGGGGTCCCTTGATTTTTCCCATCTCATGACAATGCAAATGGCGGAGTCTTCTTTCTCTTCCTTGTTCTGTTAACTTCCAGCTTCTGGCTGCTTCCAGTGGCTGCTCTCTCTCTCTAGTCATAAAGGACTCCAATAATCCAGATTAAAACCCAACTTGATTCAGCTGGGCCACACCTTAACTGAAGTAACGTCTAGAGGACATCTTGTTTACAATGGGTCCCCACCCCCTAGAATGCAGACCACACCCAGGTACATGATCTAAACTGGACCCCCAAAACACAGGTTCTTCCCACATGAAATCCCCAACAATCAGCCCTCTGGACCCCCAAAATACAGGTTCTTCCCACATGCAAAATACATTCATTCCACCACAACGTCCCAAAAGTCTCAAGTCATTTCACTAACCACGCTAACCTACAAAGTTTCATCAAAATCTGCTATGGAAGTGATCCATCCTAGGGTAAAACCCTTCTGCCTGATGTAGATGTGAAACCTAAAGCACAAGTCATCTGCTTCCAATAGAGAAAGGAGGGGCAGGCATAGGCTAAACATTCCCATTCTTGAAGGGGGAACTTGGAAGGAGAACAGGAGTCGTGGGTCCCAAAGTTCGAAGCCCAGCAGGGAAAACTCCATTAAATGTCAAGAGCTGAGAGTCAATCAATGGATAAATGTTTTGTCCTCCAGGCCTGACGGAGCTCCAGCCCCATCCCTGTGTCCTTCACCCAGGGCACAGGGTCCACCTTCTCTGAGCCTCAGTTTCCCCAGTTATCATATGGGGCTAATAACAGCATTGACATCATTGAGGTTGTTAATACATTAAATTGCTGAACACAGGCAATGAGTGTGATATGATTGTGGAATAAAAATAAGAATAAAATTTGCTGATTGATTTGAATCGGGATCAAGACAGTCTGAGTTTACAATCTTGGGTCTGTATTACCTCAGACAATTTACTGACTCTCTCTGTGCCTCTGTTTCCTCATCTCTCCAATGGGGGTAATGACAACCAAGGTGGGCTGCCACCTCACAGGGGGGTTTCAAGGACTGAATTAACTCATACATTTGAAGCACTTAAAGCAGTGGTCTACAGTGAGTGCTACATCAGCTGCTGCTTTTCTTACATAGACGAGTAGGGCTGCCATCTTTGCCATCCTAAGATTCATACATTAGCAAGGGAGAAAGACAAGCAAAGAAGTGTGAGAAGCACACTGATGGGGGGAGGACAGAAACAGCTATGGAACCCAACGAGGTTGGTCTTTGACCCTGGGTCTCTTCATCCTTGGAATTTCCCATGATAGATGTGTCTCTGTTATTTTTGGTGGGCTCCAAGGCACACCTGAAGAGTTTATGCCTCTTCCTGACCCAGGGGAGGGGACAGGGGCTGAAGACTTAGTTCAACCACACTGCCACTGAGCCAACCAATCACCAACAGATGCAATCTTTGATTGACTCAATCCATCATGCCTATGTAATGAACCCCCAGTGAAATCTCTGGATAGTGAAGTTCAAGAGAGTTTCCTTTCATGGTTGATCATAAACATCGATGTGCAGGGCAGGTGATGTGTCCTGGCTCAAAAGAGGCAGAGCATGGAAGCCCATGCTTGAGACCCTCCCATAACTCACTTTATGGGTCTTTTCTTACCCATATCCTTTTTGCTGGAATAAAATGCCATTGCAAATACAGCACTTTGTTGAGTACTGTGCATCGTTCAAGCCAAATTTCAAACTTGAGGGTTTGGGGTGGGAACCCCAAATTGGTAGCCTGTTGTCAGACAGAAGGGTGGCCCTGGGAGTCCCTGAACCTACTTCTGGGTGTCTGAAGGGCACTCCTGCTGAGGACTGCTCCTAACCAGAAGCGCCTGGTCTAAACTCCAAGGAGAGCCAGACTTGTATTGAAGTTGCTGTTGACCTTATTAACCTCCTCTGCAGGGACAGCTTTCTGGAAGAGACAATGGCACAGTAGAAATCGATGGATGAGCAGGAGGTGGCAGCTTGGGGATAGTGTTCCAGGGAGAGGAAACAGGCCTAGAGGTGAGAGAGCATCTGTTCATCCCACAGATGTTTATTGAGCACCTTCCCTATGCCAGACACCATTGTAGGTGCTGGGGACACAGTGGTCAACGGCCCACTCTGGGTGCTAGGGACACAGTGGTCAATGTCCCACTCCAGGTGCTGGGGACACAGTAGTTAACGTCCCACTCCAGGTGCTGAGGACACAGTGGTCAACACCCCACTCCAGGTGCTGGGGACACAGTGATCAACATCCCACTCCAAGTGCTGGGGACACAGTGGTCAATGCCCCACTCCAGGTGCTGGGGACACAGTGATCAACGCCCCACTCCAGTGGGAGAAGACAATCCTTGTCAGGGGGACCTGAAAGTTTTTGCTGCAGAGTTGAAGTCCAAATTGTGAGGCAGGGAAGTAAGCTGGTATTCTGTTTGCCCCTCCAGAGTCTCTCTCCCCACTTCTCCATCCTCTCTGCAACCCGAGAGCTGACCCCATGGACTGCATCTCCCAGACTCCCCTGCCCCTGGCTTCCATCTGAGTCAGGCCAAAGAGCACAGTCACAGGAGAAGGAAGGACAGAGGAGAGAGTTTGGGGCATTTACTCCCCTGATTTTCTCCCTGCCAGGCCTGTGTTCCTCTCTTTAGGTGGGGTTTGGCTCCTCTGGGGGTCCCCTCATAGAGCCATGGCTTTCTCCATGGCCTGGGGGTAGTCACAGGTTCTGTCAGTTGCCTACCCAAGACTCCTTCCTTCCTTCCTTCCTTCCTTCCTTCCTCCTTTCTTTCCTACCTTTCTTCTTCCTTTCATCCTTTCTTTCTTTTCTTTCTTTCTTCCTTCCTTCCTTCCTTCCTTCCCTCCCTCTCTTTCTTTCTTTCTTTCATTCTTTCCTTCCTTCCTCCCTCCCTCTGTTCTTTCTTTATATTCACTTTATTTTTCTTATAATTATTATTTAGACTCAAGGCATTCTGCATCTTGCATTTTTCACTGGCTAGGAACCCTCAATGAGTATTTTTTTTATTATAGCCGTCGTAGGTTTACAGAAAAATCATGCTGACCCTCAATGATTATCACTTAAACAATTTTTAATAGAAACATAATTTGCATAAAGCCCCATGTGCAAAACTTCCCAGTACAGCTCAGCGAATCCTTACATACGTATGCATCTGGGCAAACATCACTCAGATGTCTTGAGAGGAGAAATTTCCTTTGCTCCTTTCCAGTCAGTGGCCCGCTCCCGTGGGGGTTACCGTTGTTTCAGCTTCTGCCACCACTGCTTCATTTTGAGCCTCCTATGAATGGACTTCAGACAGCAAGGGCTCCTTTGTGTCTGACTTTTTAACCCTAGATTGCTCCAGCAGCCCTTTGCTTGCTGTCTTAATTAACCCTGTCCACACCTCTGAAAAGAGTTGTTTTGTTCTTTCCATCATCCCTTTAGAGGTACTTGGCTTCCCACAGGGACTCTGCCTGATGCTGAGATGTGTCACACGGGGTCTTGAAATAGAGACTCATAATTCACCCGAGAGGCTGGGAAAGACAAAGGTGTGTGAGAAGGACGAGGAAGGCTGTGTCGCGCCAAGGACCAGGGCAAGACAGAGAGGCAAGGAAATCGCCACATACCTCCAGGCGAGCATGCCACCCTTTTCCAGGGCTTTCAATAAGCTCTATCTCAAAGGCAGAAAACATCTCCGGCCCTGAGACACGTTCTCCGCTCTGAGGGGAGGGGGGCAATGCCGGCCACCTGGGTCGCTCCAGCCCTTTGTTAGCGAGAATGGCCCGCTGGAAAGGAAATCGATCCCATGCTTAGGCATGGAACAGCTGTTCCCAGCCAAAGCTGCGGGAGCCAGGCCCTTTACCCCCTCCCCTCGGCTGGAACAGCAGCCAGCCGGGTCTGCAGGATTGTTCTACCAAGTGCCAGGGTCGCTGAGAGGCCTGCAATCAGCGTGCATTGTGGCCACTGGCACCTGCGTCCAAAAAGGGGCGTCAGCACCACTACCACCCCCCCGCCCCCCGAAATGCTATCATCAGCGCCAGCCTTGCCAACTGATGCCCGTGGCCAAGCAATTTGCAGGCGTGACTCAGGCATGGGGGGCCTCAGAGTCCACCTCCTAGGCACGGGACTTCGGGCAAGTGGCTTGAACCTTGCTGTGCCTCTGTTTCCCCATCTGTAAAACGAGGCGCACAGTAGCACCCACACTCGAGGATCGTGGTGAAGGTTAAATGAGTGTTGGTGAGCCCAGTGCTTAAAACCGTGCACAGTAAGTACCGCGTGAGGGCCGGCTACTGAAACGAAGTTCCCCATCCATCTCACAGCACCCGGGTGATATTGGGGATGCTTTAAACGGAAGGTCAGAGAGGAAAAGTCAAGTTGCATAGCCTGTTCTATTAGAGGAACAGAGGCCATGCCAGAAGGTTCCATGGAGGGAATTTAATCACGGAGAGTGAGGCATCAGTAGGGCTGATAGAGCAAAAAAAGGGAAACTGAAGCAATTCAGAGAGTAGCAAATTGCTGGAAGCTGCTGCCTCCTCTAGAGTCGGAGGAGCCAGGGCCACCAGGCAGGAAGAGTGGAGGAGCTAGAGGAGGTGGTTGGTGGCGCCAGTGAGGAGACAAGGTGACTGCTTGGAGCAAAGAGAGAGAGAGGGAGAAATCCCCAGGCTTCTCCCTTCCTCCTGCCCTCCAAACTCCCACTGCAGCCTCCCATTGGCTGAACCCAGCAGGAAGCCAACAGGCAAGGGAGCCTGGGAAATGTAGTTTGCAAGCATTGACTTCCCTAGGATACATAGCAGAAGGTAAGGGATTGTCTCTGAGGGTCACCAACTCACAAGACTTAGGGCTTGGGCTGTCTTTCTCTCATTAGTCACCCAGCTATACACTAAGGGAGCATTTGCTCAGGTCACCTGTCCCCTTTCGTCCCACAACAAGCCTTTGAGGGAGAAGTCATAGTACTGGATCCTCTGGTCTGCAGCCAAGAGCTAAGCTGAAAAAAATCACCTCCTCAGGGAAGCCTTCCCTGACAACCTCTTTAAAGCACCATTTCTCAGACCCATTTCCCTGCCTGGCACCTGTCTTGGTCAAAACCATCCATGCGCTTGTTGGCTGGTGTAGTACACTTGTTTCCTTCCCCCCAGGAGGGAAATTTACAAGGACAAGGACAAGGACCTCGTGTCTTAGTAACTACTGTGTTTCCAGTGCCTAGAATACCACTTGGCACATAGTAGGTGCTCAACAAATGTGCGTCCCTGGGTCATGCATTAAGTGATAGAGCTGGGATTCTGAGCCCAGGTCCGTGGGGCAGTACAGATTCTGGTGTTGCCACTCTGCCACCCTCCTGCCAGCTGCCCCAGGATTTGCCAACTTCAGTGAGTCTTTCAGAACTCAGACTAAACATCACTGCCTCCAGGAAGCCTTCAGTGAGGTCAGAGTGCCCTCCTGAGTATGTCTCCATGATCCTCTAGCCTTCCTCTTCTCGAGGATTCTACATTTTAGTCTTTTCCTTGCCTGGTGTCTGCATGCCCCATTAAACTCCGCCCTCCCCAAAAGAGCAGGGGCTGGGTCTGTCTGCCCCTGCTGTGGCCACAATGCCAGCACATCTGGACAGAGCAAGCAAGCATTGGGGCATGAATAAATGAATGAATGCCTCCCGCCCACTCTGAGTTCTCCTTGAGACCTCTTTCTCCCCCCTCCCCCCCTCCTTTGTCCTGTGTCTCTCAGTCTCACATCCCTTCTTCCCCTCCCCTCACAGGGTGGACACAGGGGGTCTGGGTTTTGAAGGAGTTGTGGGATCTTGCAGCAGCTTAGCTCTGAGGCATGGAGCCTACCACCTGGCTACCTGAGCTCAAATCCTGGCTCCTCCATCTGACCTTGGGCAAAAAAAAATGCTCCGTGCCTCAGTTTTCCCACCTGCAAAACAGGGGCCATCTCAGTGCCTTCCCAAGGGGCCATGAAAAATTCAAACGATCCTTTCACGCCGGTTTGGGGGCAGCATTTCTTTTATCTCGGCTGCCTCCCTGCAGTTCACAGGCAAGTCTGAGGCTCCGGCAATTAATGAATCCGGAAAGGATCTCAGCTGTGTTAGGGGAGCCCCGGTGCCAAGTTGGCCTGATTTTCATCCCAAGGGAGCTGAGACCACGTTACGGGTGTCAGATACCATCCATGCTGCGACTGGCACAGACGCCTGGCGCTCCCGAGACACCCCCCTCGTTGGGATTGGGGGCACGGGAAATGCTTTTGGGGCCCTGCCCAGGTCCCTTTTTGATTGTCCCTCCCACCCCCCCCAGCTGCCGAGCACTGAGGCCCATCACAGCTATCACATGCGACCTTCTCTGGAGAACTGCCCTTGGCTTTTGGGATGGCTACAACGCACCCCCCACCCCCAGGGGACAGGCAATGGCTGATTGATGCAGGGATACAAAAGCCCACCCCCTTATCTGTGGGGTAACTGCAGGTGCAATTTATATTCCAGAGAGTCCCTCAGTCCCGAGAACCAGGCCAGGGCTAGAGTTTACCAAGACCCCATATTCACTCTGCCCATCCCCCTTCCCAGTCCTGCTTTCCCTCTTAATCCCCCCTCCTTTCCCCTAATTAATACTGTGCTCGAATCCCTGCCTCAGGTTCTGCTTCTCAGGAACCCAACCTAACCAGGGGGTGGGGAGGGAACGACGATCACTCACGCTCATATTCACAGGCAAGCTCCGAGTTCTGTCATTTCCACCTAAATCTCCAGGCTGCCAGCCAATCCCGGGAGCAGCTGTAGCTTCCAAATGCATGCCAGGTTCTGCCTAGCCCACCAGGCTGCATGTAGGACCCCCTTTGAGCCCTAGCGAGCACCGACCCTCCTGGGTCTTTCTGCAGAGAACTTACTCCCCCAACCCTGGGCCCTACATTTAAATTTATCTTGTTTTTTGTCTGCCTCCCCCTGTTATTCTGCGGGCTCCCCAAGGGCAGGGAGTTTTGTTGCTTTGTCCATTGCTGCGTGCTCAGCCCAGGATACAGCTTTGCACATGGTAAGTGCTCAGCAAATGCTTCTGGAATTAAAGAATTCATCCTTCCAATGCATTCACTTGAAGACCTCTTTAATCCTCTCTTTCTCTTACACCAGCCCACCAGCAAGTCCCATTATCTGCACCTTCAGAATCTACCCCTTCTCCCAACCCTCAAGGTCCAGCCTCCTTCTGGATCTCTCAGCCCCTGCCCTCGTCCCCACAGTCTGTTTACCCCACATTGGCAGCCAAAGGGCACCTGAGTCAGGGCACGTCCCTCCTCTGCCCAGAACCCTCCAGGGCTCCCACTTTACTCGGGGCAAAAGCCCAAGTCTTCCCTGCAGCACACAAAGCACCTCCCAGGCTTTGTCTCTTCTCATACCACTTCGATCACTCTGTTCCAGTCCTCCTCGCTGTTCCCGCTACTGGCAGAGCATGCTTCTGCGGAGGTTTCTGCCCTGGGTCTGGAATGTTCTTTTACCTCCTTCAGGTGGAATTTACTCAAATGCCATTGTTTTAAGAGGCCCCCTCCAACCACCTTAGTCAGAACTACAAGTTCCCAGCACACCTCACCCCTATGTTATCAACATCCAATGATTTACACCCTTTATGTATTAATTTTGTGTAGTATCATTCTCCCTTCTAAAATGTCAGGCGGGGAATTTTACCTGGTTTTGTTCACTGCCGTGTCGCCGATACTTAGAATGGTTCCTTGCACACCATCGTCATTTGGTATCCATGTGTTATTTTTAAAAGTCTTCACAACAGCAGAAGCGACTCAAGTGTCCATCAACAGATGAAGGCACAAACAAAATGCGATATACCCTTACAGTGGAATATCATTAGGGGGCAAAAAGAAATGAAGTCCTGACCCATCCTACAATGCAGATGTACCTTGAAGATATAATGTTAAGTGACATAAGCCAGATTTCAGTGCACAAATATTGTATGATCTCACTGATAAGAAATAAGCAGAATATGCAAACTCATAAAGTCAGAAACTGGAATACAGGTTACCGGAGGCAGGGGATGGGGGATTGGGGAGTTAGCATTTAACTGGTTATGGAGTTTCTTTGGGGAGACAGAAATGTTTCGGTCCTGGATGAAGGTGATGGAGACACAACTTTGTGCATGGAATCCACACCACATGAATGTAAAAGCGGATAAAGCGGGAAATTTTTAGGGGGTCTGTAAGATTTCAGGAAATAAGAAAAAACAAAACCACAGAAGCGTCAACACCAAGAGTGAACCCCAATGTAAACTATGGGGCTCAGTTAATAATAGAATTATAATGACATTGTTACATCAGTTATAAGAAAGGTACCGCACTAATGCAAGGTGGTAACAATAGGGA
>PVIY010030437.1:0-18947 GCA_004026745.1 Myrmecophaga tridactyla | reverse complement strand
GGGAGTGGTGCAAGATCTGGGGCTGTGAGTGCATGTGATTGTGCACAACTGTGTGTGTGTGTGCGTGTGTGCCAGTCTGAGTGCGACTCGTTCTGTGTCCGAACATGGACACCGGAGGCTGTCAGGACGTGTCTGAGCAGAACTTTGCAGGAGGGTGTTTGTGTGCGTGGAAGGGAGGGAATGGGCCAGGCTGCAGGTCGGTGCAAGAATGCGTGTGTGTCTTTGTGTGTGTGTGAGAGACAGTATGTTGGAGGATGGGATGTGTATGTCCACTCCAGTTGTGAGTGCTGTGGGAGTGTGGCTGTGTGCAGAGAGACTCAGGGAAAGGACCCCGCAGCCCCAGGACTGTTATTTATAGACGGATCCTGGTTCATAAATTCCAATTTTTTTTTATCTCCCTCACTGCCAGGTCCCTATAAATATTCATACGTCTCCTCCTTGGAATATTTAAGTGGCTGGGAGGTGGAGAGGGGTAAGTTGTGTGAGAGGAAGAGGAGGGTACTCAGCGCCGCTGGGAAGACGGGCGGGGGGGGGGAGGTCTTGTCAGATTTGCCTTCTCCTCTCCGGGCTCCTCTTCCAGGCTGCAGCTGGTAAGCTGGGGAAGATGCTCGGCCAATACGGAGATCTACCAACGTCTATTATTATTCCTCCTGGGTGTATGTGGAAAAATACCGCCCACTCCAGGGCCAGCGAAGGTGTCTGAGCTGTTTTCTCAGCTCCAGCTTGGAAATGTATTACCTTGGGACCCCCAGCTCAAGAGGGAGTGGGGGGCTCCTAGGATGTCCCATGCTGCGAAGGACGCGTGGCCTCCTGCTATGGAGAGCAATGGGTCAAAAGGACCGGTCCACACGGGTAGAAAGATGACTATGAGTGGGTGGATGGGTTCATGCAGGCGTGTAACTCTTCGAATGTGGGAAGAGGCCGTGATGGTCAACAGATCCGTTCACAAATGTCCCGGTTCTCTCAGGCCTCACACAATAGCCTCATATGATAGGACTGTGCATGTCCCCAACCTGGAAGATTGGAGTGGTCATGTTGATTTCCTTTGGTCCATGCCTGGGAGTGGAAGTGACTTCCAGGTGAAGGCTTTTATGAGCCAACTGGGGTCCCCGAGAGCCCACAGCAGGCAGAGACCTCTGCCACGCTACCATATAGCTTGAGCAAAATCTTCACATTGGTTGTAATCATTCAAAGCCAGACTTGGGGGCTTAGTGTTACACAGCATAATCTACCCTAGCTGACTAGCACAGAATGTGTGAGTGTGTGAGACGTGTGCAAGCATGCAGGATGTCCTGTGCCTGTGTGGCCAGGAACATGCATGAGTGTGTAGCCGCTTATAGGCTTCTGCACATGTATGAAATTACATGTGTGTAAGACAGTGAATGAACAAGGATGTGCCAGACCGCATATGGATATGAAAATATGAATGTGAGGGATGGGGGCAGGGCACTGCACAAACCCAGTGGGTCCCATTCTCAGAAAACACCAAGTCCCCTGGAGTTGTGCCACAGTTGTGGATGTGAGCATGTCACGGTGTGGGAGCCTCTGTATGAGTGCCCTGGCTTGGCTGGTGATAGGCTTGTGAGACTGTGATGTGGTCTGTGTGTATCAGTGTCTGTGCATATGTGTGCGAGGATGTGTGTGCAACTGCCACATCAGTGTGCATCTGTGCAAATGTGGCTCTGTGGGTTGAGGCATGGGTATGAGTTTGCACACGTGACTGCGTGTGTATCTGCTGCAGTGTGAATATGTGAACACGTGTGGAGCATGGGCATCAAGCAAGTTCGTATCAGAGTGATCACAGCCCACGCTGGAGGGTGGGGTAGCCGAGATGGACAGCCCCCAGGCCCCCGGCTCAGCTGAGCATGTTTCCAGGCCCATGGGCTCCAGCTGCGTTCAATCTTGGATGGCCTAGCATTGGCAAATGAAATTCTCTTACCCTCATTCATCCTGGAACATATCACATTATTTGCAATGGACATTAATCCAGGGGCACTCAACAGTTTGGGCGAAGTGGCTCAACAAATAGGGAGACTCCTGTTCTCTCTCAACTTCCCCAAGAAAAGCCCATTTTTTAGTTCTGTCCTCATGGGATCTTCTCTGGTCCATCTCAGGACTCAGGTGCATCCCTAGTCTACCCCATGACCTGAGTTTGATGACATTCATCTTAAGCCTTTAGTGTTGCTCTGACCTACCCAGAATTTGGATTTGATCTTGGTCTCCTATATCTCCTAAGACCAGGCTTATCTCTGGTCTATCTCTGGATCCAGGTCTGGTCTCTCCAAGGTTTAGGATTGACCCTAGTCTGTCTCAGAGTCAGCCATGGAATATCTTAAGACCTCAGGAATATATCCGTGTTTCGTTCCAGAACCTGAACTAATCGCCCATCCCAGGACTGAGATGAACCTGGTCTATCTTAGAACCCAGTTTCTGCCAGCCTGTCTCAATAACTGGATCCATTTTGCCATAGCTCAACTTTCGCAATTGAAAGAGAAATCCATAGCTGAGGTTGTCAGCATCTCCCCACTTGTGGGGCCACTCCCCACCAAGGGGTGAGTGCCACTTGAGTGAATGTCCACTGCAAATGACTGGTGTGTCCCATGATTAATGAGGGCAACGGGATTTTATTTTTCCAATGCCATTATCTAAAATTCATTAAAATGGATTTTATGAGTTTTTCTCAAGGATTACTGCAAGGCTTCCTTGATGAGCTATTACAAACGGCATTAATCTTCTAGAGTTAGAGACTTTACGAGAATCCATCACGAGTCTTACCTCATAGGTACTGGAATAGGACATTCCCTTCCTCTGACCTCTCCCCAGGCTCAGATGCCAAACCTCAGGTCAGAGTTCAAAAGGGAGCTTTGAAGAAGGATTTCTTCATTAGTGTGTACCGTGGGGAGAGCCACGCGGTGGCCTAAGTTAAACAGGAGGGCTCAAAACCTTCTCCATTCTCATCCAACCTTCCCTGACTTCATCCCTGAAGTTCCCAGAGGAAACAGAAGCCATAAAATGGAATCCATCTTCTTCCTTGTTGTAACTTACAAACCTTTGCCCCAACCTGGATCCTCCTTCCATTTACTGTGGAGGAGCCTCCCCTTTCCCTAAGGCTCATCCTTGCTTTGGTTCCCACCCTCTTCTGCCTTCTCAGGAATCTGATACAATCAAAATCCTGTCCCTCGTCTTGCATATTCAACCTCTCCTTCTCAAGTGGAACTTTCTCATTGGTGTTTAAATCAACTCAAGTCGCTTCTATTAAAAAACGAAACACCCTACTTGACTCCTCCTTCCATCTGCCTCCTACAGCTCTGCTCTTCTTAGCTGCCTACAGTTACTGTCTCCATTTCCTCACTTCCTAAACTCACTCCCTCACCACTGCCATCTGTTTTCTGACCCCACTGATCACAACCTCTGCAAAGCCCACCAATGACCTCCATGTTTCTGAATCCAATGGATGCCTTCCTAGCCCTCCAGCTTTCTTGACCTCCCAGCAGGACTCAACTCTGTTGACTACTCTCTCTTTCTTGAAACATTTCCTTCCCTTGGCTGCCCTGAAAAATGCTGGTATGGTTTCCTCCTACTTCACTGCTCTCCTTTGCAGACTCATCTTCCTCCACCTGGCCATTAAATGTTCCTCCAGGCCAGATATTCTCATCCTCAGCACTATTGATATTTTGGGCTCAATAATTCAATTCTGTACATTGTAGGATATTGAGCAATCTCCCTGGCCTCTACTCACTACATGCCAGCAGCACCCCCTCCCCTAGGTGTGATAACAGAATATCTCCAGATATTGCCAAATGTCCCTTGAAGTAAAAATCACCCCCAGTTGAGAACCATTACTCTAGACTCAGCCTTAGTCTTCCTCCTTAGCTCTCTTTTTCTCTAGGTGTTCTCACTTTCCCCAAAGCTTCCATCACCACCTTTACATACATATGTGTCCTCAGAACTCCCTGATGCCCCTTATTGGATGCCTTGAAAGTATCTTAATTCCAACATGCTCACAATGAAATGCAAGATCTTCTCTTCTGAGCCTGGTTCTCATCCAATACTCCCTATGTCACTATCTCCATCCATCCAGATGGGTGAATCAGACACCCAGGCATTATCTTCACCTCCACTTCAACGCCTTCACCAAGTCTGGCTGACTTCAGTTCTTAGGTATCTTTAGAATCACACATGGTTCTCCATCTCTATCACCACCAACTGATCCAAGCCACCCTCACCTCTCACTCAATCCATTCAGAAAGTAGCTCACCTGGTCTACCTCTTTCTACTCCTTCTTTCATCCATCCACTACACATCCTCCTTAAGGTACATGTAAAACATTCTAGGGAGGCTACAAGGCCCTGTGGACCTGCCTTTACTTTTCCATTTCATCCTGCACCATTGTCCATCTCAATGCCTTTAGTCCATCATACTTTCCACACTTCCTCTCACCCCAGGACCTTTGCATATGAGGTTCCCTTCTCCCAGAGCATCCTTTCCTCTCTGCTCCAGATCTCAGCCTATGTGTTGTTTCCTCTGACCTTCCAAATGAGCTCAAATCCCCTTCTCAGCAGCTCCTGTTAGCATCAAGGTTTTTTTCCTCAAAACCATTATCACAGTGGCCATTTATATTTATTGGTGATTGCTTTTTCATTATCTCCCATTTGGCAAGATGGCCCTTGCAACCTTTTCTGTTTGGCTCACCATCTTATCTTCAGTGCCAGGCACACAGTAGGTCCCTTAAAAGACTTATTTAAAAATACATGGATAGATAAATGGCCCCACTGCCTTCAGGATTGGGTTCGAGTGACTTGACCTGGCATTTGAGGCCCTCTATGACCTCAGGGCTGGGCTTCCATTCTAAGTAAAAGTGAGAACAGAGACCAAAGGGCCCAAGACATTGAGTAGAGAAAAATAATTCATCAGAAGCAGGAAGTTGTAGGCAGAGGTGACCAACCAAGAGGATATACCTGTCCCCCAAGGGAGTCACAGAAATCTCAGGGAGGCACTGGCCTTCCATGGAGCATAGAAGTGGTTCCAAGTCATTATCTCTTCCTGGCTATTAGGGGACAGGGTGATCTGACTGGCATATGGCCTACTATGGGACCCCATCTTTTAAAAGTCATCCCTGGGTTTCATTCTTCTCTCTAGCCACTACCTCTCTTCTCTGTCCCTCTCTCTCAGCCTTCACAGCTGACCCCTCAGCAAATCCTGTTGGTTCTACTTTGAAGACACACGCTGTGTCTGCCCATCGCTCATCATTCTGGCTGCATCTACCCTGGCTCAGTCACCACGGGCTCTCATTTGGACCATTGCAGTTGCCTCCTTCCTGTTCTCCCTGCTTCCATCTTTACCTTCTGGAATCCATTCCTCAACACAGCAGTTAGAGGGATCTTATAAAAATGTGAATCAGATCATGGCACTCCTCTCTATTGCAAATTGCCCACTGCCTCCTCAGTTCCTTTAGGAATAAGTACTGAAACTCGCAGTGGCCTGAAAAGGTTTGCACACAGTGTTCCCTCACGACCTGTGTGGTCTCATCCCCTCCCTATCTTCAGCCATCCTGGCCCTCTCTTTCCAGAACCCACCTCAGGGCCTTTGCACTTACAGCTCCCTCTCCCAGAATGCTCTTCTCCCAGTTCCTCCCATGTCCAGCTCCTTCTTATCTGTCTTTGCTCAAATGTCACCTCCCCAGAGAGCTTCTTCCCATCACCCAACATAAGGAGATTCCCCTGGTCACTCTCTCTTATGTCTCTGTTATTTCCGATACAGCGCTTAATCCATCCAACATGAACTTGATTATTTATTTGCTTGCAGGACTGAGGGGGGCAGAGTTTGTCATATCCACAGCTGTGTCTCAGTCCCTACTAAAGATCTGGTAGACACTAGGCATTCAGAGTTTGTTGAGTGAATGAATGACCATGTCCATCATCGCCTCTCCTCCCAGTCCCCCTACCATAAATCCCTTCTGAGAGGGAGACCTCCCAAACTTTGTTCTCCCAAGTGACCCAGCCATCTAGTCTCAGCTAATTGGCAACAAGTGAATTCCTTCTGTATGCTGAAATATGCAAACTCTCCAGTTCAGGAAGATGGAATTGGAACATGGAGGCCGAGGTGATGAAAAGGTGTGGGACCATGGAGCTGAAGGTCTTTGGTAGTGGTGGTGGGGGGTGGTATTGGAGCCACAGAAACTCAGAACTGGGTGCAGGGTGAAGTGAGGGGTACAGAAATGAAAGCCCTCCAAGGACAGGGCTGGAGGAGGCGGGTGTGCAGGGAGAGTTTGGAGCTGGAGCTAGACCCCTCCAGAGAGACCTCACCAGGCTTCTGAATCCAAAATAGCCCATCCCTGTCCCTCAACCTGACTCAACTGGGCATGACGCTTACTTCTGGGGGATAATTTCTTGTTTGTTCTTTATTGCCGTCTTCCCACTAAAACATCAGCCCCGTGGGAGTCAGGGCCTTTAAATCTTATCCACCCAGCACATAGTAGGTGCATAATTATGAACTGAATTGATAAATGAGTGAATGACTGAATGGACAATGAGTTTCCAAGACTTTGGAGTCCTAGCCATTGGGTTTTGTAAGAATCCTTGCATTCCTTATATAAACCTCCTACTTTTGCTGGCCAGTTTAGTGGCTTTCTATTCCAGAATCTTTGACACCCACCCTCCAAGACAGCCAGGCTGGAGCTGTGACGTTTGGAGGCAAATGGGAATGGAGAAGTCAGGGAAGGACCAACGAGGGAGGGAAGAAACCTGGGAAAGGGAGGGGGCCGATGACTGAGTAGGAGAGAACAGAGGAGGCTGGAAAGCTGGAGGGACACCAAAGTGGATGCAGGAAGAGTCAGGAGGCTGAGAAGAAAGCCTGGAAAACTGGACATAAGGAGCCAGGATCTCTCTGAATTTCAGGCAAAATACAGAAAACAACCATAAAGGTGATGAGAATTCTACTCAATGTTAACAATGGTCTCTGAAATGCACTGGGTGCTTCAAGCCCTTTCCATGCCTTGGCCCCCATAAGTAGCCCTGATAGGTGAGGGAGAATCTTAGCTAAGACACCCTGGTGAGGGGGGCTGAGCTCAGGGATCTACATTCCTGGATGGCATGATGCAAAGGGGGTAAGTGCAGCTTCCCTTCCACAGTCAGCAAAGGGCCTGGGGGGCAGTTCTGAGGCCACCCTTGTTGGCTTTGAGATTCCACCCTGCCAGGAGTCCTGGCAACGTCTGGGGTTCTAGTCATTCACATTCTGAAATGTCAGCATGAAGGTCTGTGGCTGCCCGTGGACATCCGTGCTTCTCCACAGGTCCCTGTGGCCATCTGAGCACATCTGTGACTAGCCACACACACACCTGCCCATTAGGGGATGTCCAGGAGGATGCCCGTGTATCTCAGGAGGCAAGATACAGGCGTGCATATGTGCGTCTGCATCCAGTTGCCCACGTCCTTGAACATCCACTTTGTGTGGCCCTTTTTGTGAGCGTCCCACGTCCATATACTCTGTGTGCAATCCATGAGCCCACAAGTCATGCGTAACAACTCTACGTATCTGTACACTGCAGACATCTGGGTATATTGGCCCTTTTTGCCCTTGACCATTTGAGTTCACGGACCGCACCCCAGCTATGTACGTGAGTGCACATGGCCTGTATCTGCAAACAAGCTCTGCCACCGTGTGCCAGCGAGTGGGTCCATCCCACAGCTGTACGTCTGCCTGCAAAGATCCGTGCCCACCTGAGTGCTCCCTTGGACAGCCATGTAGACATGTGTGTGTCCCTCCAGAAGCCACAGACGTGTGACACATCCAGGTCCACTCAAGAACCTCTCTTCCCTTCTGTGGTACACAGAATCGTGTCTCCCAACAAAAGACATTCTCTTAATCTTCACCATGTTCCTTTGAGCATGAACTCATTTGTAAACGGGCCCTTTGAAGCTGTGCTATCAGTTAAAGTGCGGACTCATTTGTGAATAGGATCTTCAAAGACAGGTCTTTGAAAATAGAATGGCTAAATGGAATCAGGGTGGGCTTTCCACTGCATGACTAGAGGTCTTATTAAAAAGCCAGAAGTCAGAGATAGGAGGAGACCAAGGACATTACCATGTGATGGAAGCGGAAATGCAAGCCAGGAACCCCAAGCATCGCAGTAAGCCAGGACCAGGATGCTACAGATTTTGGGGAGAAAGCATGGCCTTGTGGACATCTTGATCTTGGACTTCTAGCTTCCCAAACCATGAGTCAATAAATGCCTATTCCCGAGAAAACCCGTTGCATTATTTGTCACAGCAGCCTGGAAAACTAAAACACCTTCCATATAAACCTTTTCCTATCCATCGGTGTCCACCTACCCGTAATTGTGAACATTCCTACACCTTTCTCAGCAGGAACTGACATCTGCGTGCTTTCTGTCAGCTGCCCTCGGAGGTTTCCTCGATTAACTCATCAGCATTGCAGGCAGTCCTGAAATGTTCCTGCAGAATTTTTGCTTTACTAATAAGCCTGGTGTTCCACTGAGGTCACATGGCAGGTACAAAGGTTAATGGAGCCAGGGCCAGCAAGGTCGGGGAATCCTAGCCTCCTGGAATAGCCAGAAAGTGAACTCACCAGAATGAGCAAATTTCCCTTCCTTCTCACTGCACCAAATGTCCCTACCAGTGTCTGTCTACAGATCATAAGTCACATTTCAAAACATGCTTATGACCCCAACACGACCCTGCATTATCAGACTTATTATTATACTGAAGTTTGCATCACTCCAACAGGCATTACCTTGAGGGTTGCATTACCAAACTTGTCCTTTTACTGAAGGCTGCATTACCTTGTTGGGCATGACAATGAGGATTGCATCATCAGACATATCTTTCTGTGAAGGCTGAATCACCCTTTTGTCATAACACTGAGGGCCCCAATCCCTAGGCTGGGCATTATACTGAGGGCTTCATGACTAGAAAGCAAAATTTAAGAGGCAACATTTTCCCCTCCACACTGGTAACTCCTCCAGGTGGGATGGGAAGGAGCAGGCAAGGGAGGGATTGAGAAGGAACCTAAGGGGCCTGGTAGGACTATAGTGATAGGGAAATTGGAGACCCCAGAGCCATGCATTAAAGGAAGGAGCACATAGAAGAATCAGTTGTACATCGAGAGTTGGAACCCAACCCACCGGCTCTGCATTGCTGATGGGGCTGGAGAGCAACAATGTGGAGCTGGGGGGCCTGACCTGTTCCTCCTGGGAGCTGCAGAGTCCATCATACCCCTACAATCCCTGCTAGGGGGCCCTGTGTAAACTACCTTGCCATGCCATGAGGACAGAGGCATGGCCTTCCGTGTTTATGATACTTTACCTGCAAGCACATGCCTTAGCATGGGGTGGGGGCCCCAGGTATATGCCACTGCCTTAGATGTACTCCAAAGGCCTCAATGTACCCCGGACATTCAGGCACGTCTTGTGATGCTCAGACATTTTCCCCATGGGCGACATACTCTGACCTGATGCAACATGTTCCATGGACTCAAATATCCCCAGTGGCAATAGGAGTCCCCTGGCCCAAAGGGAACTCCCTGCCATGAAGACACAACCCAACACATTCAAACATGCTCCAACACACCCCGACATGTGGGGACAGGCTCCAACATGGGCTCACACACGCTAACATGTTCCAGCAGGCAGGCAGGTCTCTGGCTTCTGGCCGAGTCTACACACGCCTAGTCATTTTGCCCTTCGGATGGATTGATGGGGCAAGGGAGAGAAAGGCTGTTATAAATTAAACATCGAGACACTGTCTGAGCAAAAGGCTCTGCCATCAACTCATTGGCTGGTTGTCTCCCAGGAGGCTGCAGGACCACAAGGTGGGGGAGAGGGCAGGGGAAGTGGCTCATTTAATTAATTAGTCCTAATTGAGATATCTTTGTAAATATCCCTCTATTGAAGGACATGATCCCATCGTTTCCTGGGAATGTGCCACCTCTGTTTGTCTCTAGCCCCTGAGCATTGCAGAAATGACAAGAATAAAAAGAGCACTCTTAAGGCTGCTTGAACCTTAGCTGAGCTTCTGACGATGGTAGCACCGAGGGACAGGTGGTAAGGCTCAGAGATACACAGAAATCTAGGCAGAGAGAGTGATACAGGCAGGGAGAGACAGGGAAACTGAAATACAGGGCAGAAGGAGAACAACAGGCAACAGGGGAGACCGAGAAATATAAGCAAAGAGATCCAGACATAGGCAGATACCCTCAGAGACAGGTTCTGAAATACCGGGAGATACAGAAGTACAGAAAGTACTGGCAGGGAAACTTCACAACAGGGAAGGCCAGAAGTAGGGACAGGTGGAAAGACCTTCCTCTGCCTTTTCCTGCCTCACCCTGGCCTCCCCATCCCCTGGGCAAATCACCCACTGCAGCAGCATAACAATCAAGCCTGATTCCTCTTTGGCCCTAGCGACACCCCTCTTCCCTCCCCCTCCCCCAATCACTCCTGCAATCATCTCGCTTGTTCAAAATGAGCTTTTGCAGCTGCAGCCCAGACAGCTGTTCCATCTTGGAACCAGAGCCTGACGGCTGGGTCCTAAAGAGATGCCCTCCTGGGCGGCAGGGTGGAATGGGGGTGGGGGATGGAGGGGTGGGGGGTCTTCTTGGAGCTTGGATGCCCCCCCACCCTGGCTCCCTGCAAAGCTTGGCCCCCACTCCAACATCTCCAAGGATCCAGACACCCCAGATTCTCTCTGGGGACCTCAGTGACTTGTGCTGTCTCATCCCCTCATCTCTTTGAATCCTTTCTAATGCCCAACACATGCCTCAGCTTTGCCCTCTTTCAGGATCCCTCTCGGGCCTGAGACTTCCAGTTTCTCTCCCACCTTCCACCAATGTCCTGGACGGTGATACAGCAACTATAGTGATATGAAAGAGAATGCGAAAGAGAGAGAGAGAGAGACAGATGAACAGAGAAAGAGATGAAAGAGATATTGATCCAGAGACACAAAGAGATACAGAGAGACAGGGAAAAAGAGACACACAAGACAAAACAGATTCAGAGAGAGAGTGACAGATAGAGACAGAGACAGAGAGAATGACAGAAACAATGAGAGGCAGACACTGACACAGCAGAGAAAGAATCACCAATATTCGCTCAACAAACATTTATTGAGTGTCTACTGTGTGCTGTGCCGATACCCAGGTTAGAAAAAGAGAGAGAAGAATAAAGATAGTTGATGAGAACAGAGACGCTCAAAAAGACAGTTAAAAAATGGAAAGGCTTCAAGACTGAGACAGACAGACAGGTGAAGATTGGAGACCAAGCAGTCATGGGTAGACCCTGTGCCGATGTGTCCTGCCCAGTGCCTCGGTTTCTCTTCAACCTGCCCCCATCGGCCTCCCAGTAGCAGGCACCACAGCCAACCCACATCAACCTGGGCTTCCTCAGAAGACTGCTTTCCTTCCTTGCTCAGCCATTAATGGCTGCTCGTGGCACTGTCCGTGGTGCTGACAGGGTGAGCTAGCCATTTCCGTATGTTGGCAGCAAGCCTGGGGTGGATTAGGTCCAGGGCAGTGGTCAGCAACCCCAATGGACTAAGGCTCCTGCCTACCTCACCAGATCTTCAAACATGCCACCTGCCATCCTGCCCTTGACACCTTCACGCATCCGGTTCTCTCAGCATCTCTCTCCACCACACCACCTCTACTCGTTCTTGATGTCTCAGATAAAAGGCCGCCTCCTCAGGGAAGCCTTCCCTGACCATCCACCCCCATTACATGCCTTCAAGGCACCCTATCTTTTCCTCCATGGCCTTTATCAAATCAACTTTAGGCCATTTGCACAATTGTATGTACACTATGCCTCCCTGTGAAGCCCTGAGAGGGAAGAGCCCCTGTCCATCTTGCCCACCTTGTATCCGCATTCCCACCACACTCAGCACATAGAGGGCACTCAAGGACTGCTAGTTTTTCATGACTCTGCACTGCTCTTTGGTGGCGAGAACATGCCATACCATTATGAAAGAAGTTGACAACATGCATGTTCATTTATAGGATAGCAATTCAAACAGTGAAGGGTTGAGAAACAAGGCCATGAAACAAAAGCTTTGAAAAAAAGCAGATGGTTCTAAGCCATGGGAGAGGAGCCAGGGGACACAGATGTACTCATAGAGGCTCAGGAAGAAGGAGCAGTGGTCTCAGAGGGAAGAACTGATACCATTCAGAAAATACCTACTGCCAGAAATAGGAAAATACCAGAAATGAACAAGAAAGACAAGGCACTTTCATTCTGTTGGTGGTAAGCAAATAACTACCAAGATACTTTAGATAATTATGAGTACTGGGCAGAAAATAGAATCAGTTCATGTAATAGGTTCACATATAAGGTGGGGGTACTTCAGCTGGGGTGGTCAGGGAGCTTTTCTTGGGGAGGTGACATTTGAGCTCTGACCTGAGTGGTGATTAGGAGCTGGTTAGAGAAAGAGCTGGGGTAAGGACATTCCTGGAAGATGGCAAGAAAGCAAAGCCCTGGAGACTAGGACAAGAGGAGCTGGGAGGGATAGAAGAGCGGTACCAGAGCAGAGACTCAGGCAGGCAGTTTCTTATAATAATGAGTAAAAATAATAATGATAAGAATATCAATAGTGATGTGGGTTGAGCTGTATCCAAAAAAGTTATGTTTAAGCAACCCAAGTGTTCATTAACAGAAGAATGGATAAACATGGTATAAATACAAGGGAATATTACCCCAAAAAAGCAATATATTTATGATACATGCTATGACATAGAGAAACTTGAAAAAATCATGTTGAGTGAAACAAACCAGACACAAAAAGACAAATATTGCATGATTTCATTTACACGAAATACCTAGAATAAGCATTTTTCATACAAACAGATAGTGGGGTGCAGGTTTCCCAGGGGCAGGGTGAGGAGTGTGGAGAAGAGGGATTTATTGCCAAATAGTTGCAGAGTTCCTGTCTGAGGTGATGGAAAGGTTTTGGTAATGGATATTGGTGATGATGGCACAATATTGTGAATGTAATTAATATTGCTGAGTTGTACATTTGAAAGTGGTTAAACTGGGAAATAGAGTTGTATATATGTCAATGCAATAAAAAGCTTGTTTTATTTTGTTATTTTTTTAAAAGATATCTTCAACTCCTAACCTCCAGTCCTATGCATGTAACCTCTTTTGGAAATAGAATCTTTGAAGATGCGACTAGTTAAAATGAGGCCAAGTTGGATTACAGTGGGACCCATTCCAATATGACTGGTGTCCTTATAAAAGGGGGAGGAGGCACAGGCAGACCTGGGAAAAGGCCATGTGAAGACAGAGGCAGAGCTGGGAGTGCTGAATCTACAAACCAAGTAATGCCAAAGACTGCCAGCAAACATCAGAAGCTAGTAGAGGCAAGGAAAGGTCCTTCCATACCCATTGAAGATGGCCCTGGTAACGTCTTGATTTTGGACTTCTAGTCTCCAGAACTGTGAGGAAATCCCTTTGGGGTACTTTATTATGACAACCCTAGGGCACTAAGAGAAATAGCTAACCTTTATAGATAATTTCCCTACATCAGGCACACTGCTAAGCCCAATGATGCTATAAATTCTGTTCTGCTATTATCCCATTTTAGGGATGGAGAAACCGAGACTCAATAATTTGAGATGTGCTCCATGTGAGGTGGGTAAAAGTTGAAAGGAGGCAGGTTTCAAACTCACATCCTAGAAGGATTTTCTGACAAGGTGGTCTCTTGAAAAATGCAATGGGAAAGCCTCACATGCCTCTCCCACTCCAAATTCTTTCGAGATTCCCATCCTCTGACCCTCAGGGTGAAGTACTTATCCAGGCTCACTGTTCCAGGTAAGCTTGTTTAGTCTTCAACTCCCACCCTCGCCCCCCACACTCTGTCCTCCCCCATATGGCACCCAGAGGGCGCCTGTGAGCACCAGACTAAGAGCTTATGCCTTTACTCAGAACCTTCATAGCATTCCATTTACTCATCAATGTGTTCACGTTTAACAAGTATTTACTGAGCACATACTTTGTGCTAGGTCCTGTGCTGACACTCTAGTGGGAAGAATCAGACAACAAAATAAATCAGTCAACTATACAGAGCATAGAAGGTTTAAAGCACATTTTCTCCATTGAGAAAAAGAAAGCTTGGAAGGCACGTGGGAGTGTATGGGGACTTGCAATTTAAGTCTAAAGTCTCTACAAGGAACACACACACGCGATGCTGCTCTGGTCACCTTCTTGTCCTCCCCTTCTCCTGATCTCTCCTTTGCTCACTCTGCTCCAGCCTCACTGGCCTCCTCACTTTTCCCCAATACGTTCCCAAGCCTATTCCTACCTCAGGGCCTTTGCACTTGCTGTGACTCTCTTCCCCGAGATATCCAAATGGCTCTTCCCTCACTTCCTTCTGATCTCTGCTCACACATCACCTCCTCAGAGAGCCCTGCCTGACCATAAAAAAAAAAAAATAGTCCCCCATCACTCTCCATCCCCCTTATTCCATTTTAGGTTCCTTTAAAGCACTTGCCATCATCTTGATATAGAACTATCTATATCCTTATGGGTTACCTCCCACCCCTGCCCTAGAATGTCAGTTCCATGAGGGTAACGAATTTTATTTTGTTCACTGTTATATTCCTGGCACCCAAAATAGAGCCCCACATGTATTAGGTGCTCAATAAACATCTGTTGAATAAATGAGTGAGTGAATGATTGGAGATGCCCTCTAAGAGAATTCTGGTTACTTACTTATCCCTGAAGTGGGATCACTGATCCCTGAAGTGGGATCAATGAAGTGGGCAGTATTTAGAGCTGTTCACAAATATTTGGTCACTACTCTCTGTCCAAGTAAGTGATGGTAGGGCCCCACCTATCACTCTCCTTGAGGTTAAGAATGGCCATGTAACTTGCTTTGACCAATGAAATGTGAGCAAAAGTAATATGTGCTCCTTCCAGGGTGAGGTTTAAGGAGCCAATGGGCAGGTGATTGCCATGCCCCCTTCTTCCTGCCCCCATAGCCAGAACGTGAGGAAGCCTTCATCACCCTGGGTCCCGTGGTCAGTACCATGGACAGATCCCCCAATGGCCCACCCCAACTGGGTAAGCCAATGTGATACACAGTGCAAGCCAGAAATAAACCTGCCCTATGCAAACCACTGAGGTTGTTTGTTTCCACAATGTAATTCGGTTTGTCTTGACTGATACATGGTATCTAGGGCCTTTCCCCTAGAAAACTGTCAAGAAAAGACATGGACTCTGAGCATTGGTGAGGAACACTGCCTTTTGCTGATGGCAGCTCAGACCCTCCCCACTCCTCCAATGACGAAGATAGAAAAACCTTCCCCATTCTCCTACCCCTCCCCCTCCCAGTCCTTAAGGAGGAGGGAATGAGTAAGGCATAACATACAACATTCAGATAACTCATTTCAGGCCCCATGATGATGGCAGCACTGGCAATGGGGCTGACAGCGCTTAGTCTGGTTCTGGATTTATGATCCTTTAGCGAGGAGCCATTTCCCTGAAGGCTCCCATCCCACCGGGATGTTTTATGGCTGGGACTTGGCCAAAGGTAGTAGTGCTAGCAGCCTCGGGTCTGAAACCGCAAGAATGCTAAACTGGTTTTCCAGATGGAGGAGGAGGGAGCCAGGGAGAAACATGGCCAGAGGGTCTGGGCTCACCCGCATCTCACCACTGAGTTCCTTTATTAAACCGAACAGCAACCTCCAATCTTCTTCCACATGGACTCTGGGAATTTCTAAACCCCTCAACCCCCTCCCATGTGGGCACTGTATGCCTTCCTGCAAGTCCTGCCTACTGAGCACCTACTAAAATATGGTCCCTTCTAATTGTTTGCCCTACTCCTTAGGAAAGTGGGATGATTGATTTGGACAATTAAATAATATTTATTGCAGGCCTACTGTGCATCAGACATTAGGGTTCAATGGAGAACGAAATACAGATGCCCACATGGATTTTTGTAGTCTAATGGAAATGCTAACTTTCTTTGGCCAATGAGGAAATTGGAACTTAGAGAGATTAGGTAACTTCCACGGGGTCACGCCACTACTCAACTGCAGGGCCCCAGAATTCAAATCCAGATATATTTGACTCAAAGTGCTATCACTAACTTTGCTCATCTACTATGACAAGCGCCAAACTAGAGCTTTAACCATCTCTATGCTTAGCATTGAGGAGGTGCGCAATAGTTTTGTTGAGTAGATAAATGACTGGAAGGAGGGATAAATGGAAGGAACAAGTGGACAGATGCATAGAGGATAGGGAAGAGATGCTGGATGATGGATGATGAATGGATGGAGGGATAAGTGGATGCATGGATAGAATGATAAAGCGATGAATGGATGGAAGAATGGATGTATAGAAGGATAGATGAGAAACAGATGATAAAGGATAGAAGAGAAACAGATGATAAAGGATAGATGAGTGGAGATGTGGGTGGGGAAATGGATGGATGGATGGAGGGACCAACGGATGGATCGGGAGCTGGAGGTAGATCTCTCTTATTTCCAACAGTTCTTTGAGGTAAGGATTATTCACATTCTATAGATGAGGAAATTACAGTTCAGAGTGGTAGCTGGCCCAGAGTCACAGAACTGGATTCCAACGTAGGTCTTTCAGACATCCCAAACCGTTTCTACAGCCCCCTTCATGTCACAGCTCCCAACCTGACTCCTTTGGTGTCTCACTCCATGGAGCCCTTTCAGCAAGGCTTGGAGAGACTGAGGGCTGGAGTGGGAATCAGGGAGCCATTTGTTCTCAATGAGCGATTTCAAGGAAGCATTGCATCGACCTACTGTTAGCTTAAGATGGGCCAGAGTGGAGAAGAGGTCTGTGTGTGAAACACACACTTAAGGCAAACACATACTACACACAGGAATCCACCCACATGCCTATAAGCAGGCACACACATTCAGCTGCACAGTTGTGTGCACACAGAGAAACACACATGACCACACTTATCTGCACGCAAAAATGCTTGCACACATACAAGCACATGCTTGCACAGACACATATGCATACAAAGTCACAATCCAGAAGAACACTCTTACACACATGTACACATTTCCCAGATGCACACCATATGCTCTCATTTATACACACACCTACAAATAACAAATGAAACATTTACACAGACTCACGCACCTTAGATGGAGGGGAGAAGGGAATCTGGCTTCTGGTTTCACTAAGACACCATCTCCCCAGTGCACTCATTTAGACTCACTCTTATAGGCACACATGCAATCATGTACCCCACACAAACCCATAGTCAGGAATGCAAAATTGCAGACACAGTGAGATACCCCCACTCCCTGACACACACTTATGCTCATTCTGGGACACACTGCTACACACAGGCCGACACACTTGGACCCCTCCCATCCCCAGTCAGTAATGCATAAAAACCTTCTCCTCCTACCCCAAAGTCACTCTTCCCTCATGCATACACCTAAACAAACATGGACCAAAACAAACACATAGATATACACACAGGATATACCCAAATACTGGGTGCAAGAGAGTGACATAGACAAACACCACATTGCTCATTGGCCTCAAGTCTAATAATCTGGACTGTTAGCTTTCAACTATGCCAAGCCCAATGCCAGCACCCTCCGGGGGCCAGACAAATCCTAGGAACTGTGGATGACACGCACACATGCACTTGCCTGCAACCCCTGGGAGCAAAGAAGTCCTCTATCCTTCCAGGGAAGCTTGGGACAGGAGAGATGTAATGCCCATTGGGGGCTTAAGGGGACCTGGAGAAGTTAAGGAATCTCACACAGAAAATAGGGAGCCCAACCAGCCAGCCCCAGGTGGAGGAGGAGGGGAAGAACCTACAGAGGGGCAAGGGGTGGGATGGAGCTGGAGAGGCAGAGCTGGAGAGGCTGAGGGAAGTTTGCAGCGGAGGATGCCCCCTCCCCTCTCCCTGGCTCCTCAGGATCCCTATTGTGATGGTGATGGGGGAAGCTGGTCTGTGGCCAGGGAAGGGGGAGGATGAAGGTGATAGAGGAGGGTGGGATGGGATGGGGAGGCGATTCCGGGGCTTCTGGAGGCAGCATCAGCCCTGCCCCAGCTGGACTCCCATCTGCCTCCCAGGGAGATTGAGTTATGGGGATAACTATTCAGTACCTGGTGAAAGAGGTAATGAGATGTTGTGGGTGGGGGGGTGCAAGGGGGAGAAAGAGAGTCAGGCAAAAAGAGACATAGAGACAGCACAACCGAGAGACAGAGAGAGAGAGAGAGAACAGCAGAGGGAAAAGAAGGAGAGAGAAATAGAGATCGAAGTACTCTGAGACAACTGGAGAGACCCAAACAGGCAGAGACCCTGAAGGTGGAGACACTGGGAGACCCCGAGCCCCCCATACTCAGATGCAGGGTCCTTCCCAGCATCCACGCCCCCACCAGGAGCTCTCACCCTCCCGCTCGGCGCCGGACCTGGCGGCTCAATTCCGCAGCCCCTGCCGCCTCAGCCGCGGGCTGGCGCGAGACCCTGAGGTTGTTGGCGCTCGGCCGCAGCTCACTGTCCTACTACTAATAAACAGTAATAATTGTCATCGTAAGAGTCGGGCTCGGCGGGAAGGCGGCTGCGGTTCCCCGGGCTCCCTCTGCCTCCGCGCCCGGAGCCCCCCACCCCACCCCTCCACACACACACACACACACACGCACACACACACACTCACACACACACTCAGCCCCCGCGACGCGCGGGGAGGTCGAGGCAGGGGCGGGGGCCAGGGGACTGCGGCGGCGGCTGCACCACGCCCCCCCGGGAGCGCCCCCCGCGCCGCGGCCACTCACGATCTTCTCCGAGGCGCCCGCGCGGGACACGGTGCCGTTGAGCCCGACGAGCGAGGGCAGCGTCTGCGACATCCAGTTGGTGACCATGGCCATGGTGCTGAGCAGCGCTCCGATTTTGAGCAGCGGCACAGACATCGCGCCCCCGCCTCCTGCCCCGCGGCCGCCG
>PVIY010030436.1:0-30976 GCA_004026745.1 Myrmecophaga tridactyla | reverse complement strand
ATGACATCTTTTAAGGAAAAAAAAATAGTGATCAACTAAACAACTGATAGAAATATCCAGCAATGATTTCAGAGATAGAATTACATAGCTTAGGATTTCTCCACTTTAAGATTTTAAATAAAACTATGCTATAAGGTTATTTTACACTCTTTTAAATATCAGATGTTACTGACCATAATATGATTATTTGGCATGATTTTCCCTTTGGAGTCCTTTATTGGAGTCAAATAATCCTATTTGAAAGAGGTTAAGCTCAGAACATTTAAATTTTACAATATTCTTTGTGTTTTGTGTACTGTTAAGTAAGGTAGACTGCTATTATTTTATTAAATCTATGGAAATTTACTCACGCAAATGCTAATAGGCTAACTCCAGCAAATCATGGGTGTTTTGATTTGCTAAGGCTGCCAAAATGCAAAGTATCAAAAATGAAATGGCTTTTAACAACAGGAATTTATTAGGTTGTAAGTTACCAATTCTAAGGCCATGAAAATGTCCAATTAGGGCATCAACAGGAAGATACTTTCTCTGAAGAATGGCTCTGGCATCTGTGACACCCTTTTCATATGGTGGGTTTTGTTGCTTTCAACCACTGGGTTTTGTTGCTTTCAACCTCTGACTTTCTACTGGGTTTTGTTGCTTTCAAGGTCTGCCTTCAATGGGTGTGTCCTTATCTCTCAGCTTCTGGGGCTTCTCTGAATTTCATCTCTGGGCTTTTTCTGTCTTTTATCTTCTGTTATAGGACTCCAGTTAAAAGATTAAGACTCACCTTGAATGGGATGGATGACATCTTACATTGAAATAACCTACCCAAAAGGTCCCACCTACAACAGCTCTACACCCACAGGAATGGATTAAAAGAACATGGCATTTTGGGGGGATACATAACAGCTCCAAACTACCAAAAGGAGCTAACACATGAAGGATTAGAGGTCTTTAAGTATGCATTATGTATTTGTCTGACTAATAATGCACACTCAGTTAAGTGTAGAGAAATTTCAGAAAGCTGTACTTCATGTTTTTATTTCTATGACAGTAGAGTAGAGATGAAAGAAGGGTATATATGAAGGATTCCTATTGAGAGTTAATCACTTATATTATGGATTTTCTCTACATTGTTAAGGTGAGGTTAATCTGGTTCTAAATTTCAGTCACAGTTTCCATTGCTAAAAATAGAAATTAAGCCCACAATTTTAGTTCTAACCTTTAAGATGGTAAAATGAAAAGCATATAAACAGATTTTAGTTTTTTTAAAAAATTATGTTTTTCAACAGACATGTAAAGTAGTCTTTTCAAGATCTATGTTTTCTTCAAAATCTTAGAAATCCTAAGACTATGTGTTAATTTATTTTGTTGATGATGTAAGTGTTTCCTTCTTAGATTATAATGGTAAATGTAGAACATTAATGAGTTGGGTCAAACAAATGTAAGTTGTATGATTCACTTTCTCCAAAAGACTTATTATTATATATATAAATATATCTGAAACCAAGTGAAAGCATAGACACAATGATGAGTGCAATAAATGTAATTTGATCTAAAACAAATTCTAAAATACCAAATTGTCATAATATTCCAGTAAGTGGCCTACATATGATCTGATATTCTAACATGAGAGTGAGGATTATAGAGGAAAATATATGAAATAAGTCAATTAGAATTTCCCCAAAATATTGATCTAACCCCCAATGCTCAGGTTCTATTTCATCCCTTAAATACAGATATTATATCATCCATATTTCAGCTAAAAAGATACTTTCTGCCTCTGTGGTCTTGTCACCTGCACCTAGATTAATCTGTAGCACTAGGCTGAGTGGGACTAAGCACCAGCATCAGAACAGATAATCCATTTTAAGGATATCCCAGCAAGAAAACTAAATATAAGAAGAACAACCAAACACATATATGTAAACAAAAGATAAATTCCAATTAGCACCGAGTGAAAAATGTTTGTAATAAAAGAAGAGAAATAATGCCAAGGAAAAACAATTTCCCAATGTTAAAATGTATGTATTATATCAAAATGAAGAAAATTTTGGAAAATCACCATGTTTGATTATCAATAATATGAATATTTAATACATCTGTTAAATTAGAATAAATTAGGCTAAATGGAGAGTGCTGTTAAACTAATGTCACAGTCAATAGCAAAATCATTTTGGAATAAGTAGGGAGGGGAGAAAATATGATTGAAAATCAAATAAAAAATAACAGAAAATAAACTTGGGAAGTATAACTATAACAAAATATAAATTAGTAAAATAATTATAAAAATATGAAAGAGGGAATGATATATATGCAACACAAAATGTAAAGCTCCTACTAGTACATAATTGGATTTTCCAAGGAAGAAAATAGGAAGAATAATTATTAATCATAAGTAGAGTAGAAAAAATAATTCATAAACTGAAAACAAATGAACTAACCCTCATTTCAATAAAAGCATAAGTTTACAGATAAAGCAAAATTCTGATTAGAGACAAACTGCAAAACACCTCCAGGTAAAGTATCAAAATACAATGGAGGAAAAAGCAAAGGATACTGAAAGCTCTCAAAAAGAAATAGTAGGTTACTTAATTTAGAAAAAAAAGAACCGAAAGATTTCAGATTCATTCTATGGGTAGAGGCAAAACAAATAAACAAAAACACTGAAAATATATTTTGAAATCTTACATTAAAAAGATAAAACCTAGGATAAAAAACAATTGATTGCTTATTCACAACATTATTATTCTTAATTTTCAAAGTTCATGGGTGTAGTCATCAGTGAAATTTTCTTTCTTGAAACATGTTATGATGTAAGTAAGCTCTTTATCTTCAAGGGTGGAGTATCATAAATGTAAAATTTTGGATACATGATAAGTGGTGAAAGTAACTATGATTGAGATGAAAAAAGAGATCAACCTTGTACAAAAGAGGATTGTAATTAGTCAATTTAGATTTTGATGTAATTGTGGGGTCACCAGAATTAAAATAATATGCTGACTTTCATGATTGTACAAAAAATGCCAATTGATGCAGTTTTATAAAAAAGAAAAAATATGGAAATATCAGTATTAGACCAAGAATCTTAATATAATCTGGGCACTATAGAATCCGGTTGGAAAATTAAATGTTTTATGGTTGGGAAATTAAATATCATAACTTAATGATTTTTGTAAATATTAGAAATGTGTTTATAAAATATATTTTTTAACGTATGGAAATAAAAGAAAAAGAAGAATGAAAATAGTAAGAGAGAAACAAGGAATGCAGATAAAAATAGATAAAAACTCATGGCTAAACAGCATGTTGTTTACTAAACCCAAAGACACAAATAGGTTGAAAATGAAAGGATGAGAAAAAAATTCTAAGTAAATAATAACCAAAGAGATCATTGATGACATTACTAATATCAGACAGCATAAGATTTTAAGTCAGATTTGTCTAAAAGGAACAAAGATGGTTATTATATATTTTAAAAAGAGTAATTTCATTAAGATGATACAACAATCATAACATATATGTGCTTAACAACAAAAGCCCAAATTGTTTGTACAAATATGACAGATTTGAAGGAAGAAAGAAGAGGTTTACATAAGTAGTAGGAGATTTCAAGACACACTTTTCAATAATGCGTATAAAATCTAGACAGAAGATCATAGGAAATGCAAGATTTGAATAATACTATAAAACAACTAGACCTAACAGACATATACAGAAACTTCATCCAAGAATAAAAGAATATACATTCTACTCGAATGGACATGGATTTACCATTCTCTAGGCTAGACCATAGATTAGGTCATGAAAGAAGTCTCAAAACACTTAAAATAATGAATTCTATAAAGTGTCATCTCTGATGCAATGGAATAATGTAGAAATAAATAAAAGAGGAGAACTGGAAAATTTTCCAATGTGTGAAAATTAAACAATGCACATTTTAAACAACAAATGGATAAAATAACATATCACAAGGGGCATTAGAAAATATCTTGAGATGAATGAAAAAAAATCACAACATACAAAAGTCATGGGATGCAGCAAATTCAGATCTCAGAGTGAAATTTATACCTGTAAAAGCTTATATTAAAAGAGAATATCTCAATTCAGTAACTATCTCACACCTGTAGGAGCTAAAGAGAGGATCAAACTTTGCTCAAAGTAAGCAGAAGGAAGGAAATAATGATAGAATATCAGTTACCAAATGTTGTTTCTTTTAAAAATCAGTTTACACGACAAAATTTTAGTTATACTGATAAAGAAAAAAGCGAGAATGCAAATAACTAAATAATGAAAATGGGGGCCACTACTACTGACATTACAGACAGAAAAAATATTTATCAAGAGAATACTACGAACAATTGTACACCAATAAATTGGATATCCTAGGTTACTCGACCAAGTTCTAGAAGTATACAAATTACTCAAAATAACTCAAGAAGAAATAGAATTTCTCAACAGACCAATACCAAGTAAAGAGATTGAGTCAGTAATCAAAAAAGAAAAATAAAATTCCCAACTAAGAAAAGTCCAGGACCAAATGGCTTCAATAATGAATATTACTGAACACTCAAATAAAAATCAATACAAATTTGTCTCAAACTCTTCCAAAAATGAAGAAAGAAGACCTTATAGCTCATCCTATGGTGTCAACATCACCCAAATACCAAAAAAGATAAAGATACCATAAGAAAAGAAAATTACAGACCAATCTCCCTCATGAATACAGATACAAGCATCTTCAACAAAATGCTATCAGACTGAATCTACCAACACATTAAATGGCTGTACACCATTGATTATATGGGATTTATCCCAGGAATGCAATGTTGATTCAACATAAAAGAATCAATCAATATGCTACATTAATATGCTACATTAATAAAATGAAGGAAAAAGAATAAATTGTGGTCATCACAAGTGCTTCAGAAAAGGCACTTAACAAAATCTAGCACCCTTTATTAATACATTTAGAGAATGGGAAAAGAAAGAAACTTCTACAACATGATAAAAGGCATATAAACCCACATCTAACAGCATAATCGTTGGTCAGAGTGAAAGCTTTTCCCCCTAAGATCAAGAACAAAACAAGGATGCCCACTGTCACCACTGATATTAAACATTGGACTGGAAGTTCTAGCTAGAACAATTAGTCAAGGAAAGGAAATAAAAGACATTCGTATTGGAGAGGAAGAAGTTAAACTATCCCTATTCCTGTATGACTTGTTCCTGTATATAGAAAATCCTGAAAAATCCACAAGAAAGCCATTACAGCTATTAACCTAATTCAGAAATGTGAGGAGGGATACAAGCTCAACACACAAAACTCAGCAGAATTTCTATACACAAGTAATGAACAGTATGAAGAGCAAATTTTAAAAATCCACTAAAGATTAAAAAATCGCTAGTTTAGAAAGTGAAATTTTCAAATATTTAGGAATAAATTTAATCTAAGATGTAAAGAACTTATGCATGGAAAACTATAAAAATGTGCTAAAAGAAATCAAAGAAGAACTGCATAAATGGAAGGACCTTATAGGTTCATTGAATGGAAGACATTGTGAAGATGCCAGTTCTACCCTAAACAGTCTACATATTCAAAGCAATTCCAATCAAAATTCTAACAACTTTCTTTGCAGAAATGGAAAAGCCAGTCATCAAATTTATATGGAAGAGTAAGGGCCCCCAAAAGGTCGAAACCATTTTGAGAAAGGACAAAATTGGAGGATTCACACTGCCTGATTTTAATATATATTACAAAGCTAAGGTAATAAAAACAGCATGGCACTGGCACAAGAGCAGATTTATAGACAAATGGAGTAGAGTTAAGTATTTAGAAATAAACCTACACTTCTATGATGTATTTAGTCAGGGTTCTCTAGAGAAACAGAACTAACAGGAGATATCTGTAAATATGAGATTTATAAAGGTGTCTCATGCAACCACGGGGAAGGAAGAGTCCAATCCACAGGGCAGGCTATGAAACTAGCAGCTCTGATGAAGGAGCTGATTGAGCTCCATGCAAAAGGCTCACTGGCTGAAGAAGCAGTGAAAAGGTCTGACTTCTCTCTTAAAAAGTCTTCAACTGATTGGATTATCTCATTGGAGGGGTCATGCCTTAGTTAATCACACATGTAATCAGCCAAGAATGCAACAACTGATGATAATACACCAGCCTTCTGATTTATCAACCAGTCATGAAATATCCTTGCAAGAATGGTGAGGTCAGTGATTACCTGCTCAGATCACTGGGCATCATCACTTGGTCAGAATCTAATCATCACATATGGCAATTGATCTTTGCCAAGGTTGCCAAGTACATCCAATGAAGATAGAACGGTCTCTTCAGCAAATGTTTCTGGGGATACGTGGCTATTTATATGTGTACGTATTTACATATTTACAGGTGGATATTTTCAAAAGAATAAAAGTAGATCACTAGCTCACACCAAATATAAAAATTAAATGAAAATGGAACAATGACCTAAATTAAAAGCTAAATCTATAGCTCAGAGAATGGGGAGTGAATGCTTAATGTGTGTAGAATTTTTAACTAGGTTGAATTTAATGTTTGGAAATGGAGAGAAGTGATGGTAGCACATTATGGCATGTATAATTAACAGCACTGACTTATGTTTGCTATCATGGTTGAAAGGGGGAAGTTTAGCATCATGTATGTCACTAGAAGGAAAGCTAGAGGAGAAAACATGGGACTATATAACACTCTGATCACTGTGGTGGTTATGATTAATAGTACAAATATAAAAATGTCCTTTTATTACCTAAAACTAAATGAATGTCACAATTACATGGACTTAATAGAGTGGTACATGGGAGAATATCTACTTATTGTAAACTATGGACTGTATTTAGCAGTGATATTTTAATCTTCTTCATTAACAGTAAAAAGTATAGTACATCAATGCTAAGGGTCAATAATGGAGGGGTTAAAGGATATGGGATCTTTTGATTTCTTTTTTTAAGTCATGAAAATGTTCTAGAATTTATTGTGGTGATGAGTACACAACAATGTGATGATATTGTGAACCATTGATTGTATACTTTGGATGGATTGTAGGATGTTTGAATATATCTCAGCAAAGCTTCTTTAAAAACTTTTAGAAGTAAACATAGGGCAATAACTTCAAGACTTTTTATGTGGCAATGGATTCTTAGACTTTACTCCAAAAGCATGGGAGAAAATATTTGGAAAACATATATCTGATAAGGTTTAACATACAGAATATGTAAAGAACTCCTATGACTCAAACACAAAAAGACATGCAGTCCTATTTTAAAAAGGACAAAGGGTTTGAATAGAAATTTTTCCAAAGAAAATATACAAATGGCCAATAAGCTCATGAAAAGATACTCAGCATTGTTAGCAATTAGGTAAATACAAATCAAAATCAAATGAAATATCAACTCATACTAGAATGGCTATTATTAAAAAGAAAGAAAGTAAAAGGTAATTATTGACAAGGATGAGGAGAATAAGAACCATTACATATTGTTGGTAGGAATGTAAAATGGTACAACCACTGAGAAAAAGAATTTGGTTTTACCTCAAAAGATTAAACATAAAACTACCATATGACCCAGCAATCCCTTTCTAAGAATATAACCCCCAAAATTGAAAACAGGTAATCAAGCACATTTGTACCTCAATATCCATTGCAGCCTTATTTATAATATCCAAAAGATGGAAATGATGCAATTGCCCATCAATAGATAAATGGATAAACAAAATGTGATATATATATATATATATATACAATGGAATATTAGTCAGCAGTGCAAAAGATAAGAAATTCTAATATGTACTACAACCTTGAAGACATCATGTTGAGTGACATAAGCCAAACACCTAAGAACAGATATAATTCCACTTGTATGAAATAAGTAGAATATGCAAATTCATATAGACAAAAATAGAGGAGTAAACAGGGGCATGGAAGGAGGAGGGAAATTGGTTTTAATGTATATTGGCGGCAGGGTCTCTGTTTGGGATAAAATAAATATTTTAGTGTAATGAATGATGGACAGGGTAGCATAACAGTGTGACTGACTAATGACATTGAATTATATGCTTGGAAGTAGATGCAATGGGAAATTTAAAAAAAATATCCATTTATCCATTTTTTAATATTTATTATTATTATTTATTAAAGATAAATTTATCCATTTATCTTTATCCATTAGGTAAATGCAAACCAAAACCAAGAGTTACCACTTAATCCACAAGTATGGCTATTATTTAAAAAAATGGAAAATAACAGTAATAATATTGAAGACAATTCAGAGTTATTGGAATTCTATTGCATTGTTTATGGAAATCTAAAATGTTACAGTCACTGTGGAAAGTAGTATGACTGTTCCTTAAAAATTCAAACAAGAATTGCCATAAGAGGCTGGCAATTTCATTTCTCGGTACATATCCCAAAAAAAGGGAAAACAAAGTCTCAAACAAATGCTGTATACCAATGTTTATAGCAACATTACATTATTCACAATAGCCAATAGGTGTAAACAACTCAAGTGTCCATTAGCAAATGAGTGGACAAACAAAATTTGGTACATACACACAATGAAATATCATTTGGCCATAAGAAAGAATGAAGTTATGAGATGTGCTGCAACATGGAAGAACCTTGAAAACATTCCCAGTGAAATAAACAAAGCACATAGGATAAATATTGTATGACATCACTTCTAAGAGAACACTAGAAATAGCAAATTCGCAGAGACAAAAAATAGATTAAAATTTGCAACAGGATGGTGGGGGAGGGAGAAAGAATATTTTTTGAAAATTTTTTGTAAAAAGAGACACTAAAGAAATTATGACAATTACATGCAACACATGATCCACATCTTGACTTAATAATAGAGAAGAAATGCTCAAAAGCCATTGTTGGAATAACTGGAAAAATTGGAATGTAGACTTTGTGATTTATATCATTGTTAAATTTCTTGAACTTGATAATTTGCTTAATGTTATTATAAAAGTGAATATTCTTGTTCTTAGCAAATACACAGAAAAGTATTAAATGGTTAAAAAAAAAGTATGATTTATGCAACCTATTCTCAAATGTTTAAGGAACAGAAAGAGAGAGAATGATATAACAAATATACAAAATATTAAAAATTGATATATCTTCATATATGGGTATATTATAGTTCTCTGTATTATATCTGTATTAAATTTGCAAGTTTCCTGTAAATTTGAAATTTTTTCAAAATATTAACTATTAAATATTTTATATGAAAAATAAAATTATGCAGATCTTATACTAAAAAATTGCACCACTTTCTAAAATACACTACAGATTTGAATAAAGTATGCTGTATTGTGCCTGGGTAGTGCACTATAGAAAAAATATGCACCAATAATTTAGAACAACCCCAATAAATGTAGTTATTTTTTCTTGAAAAATTATTCTGAACTTGATGTGAGACTTCCCCTATGAGGCATTAAATGATTTTTAAATCTACAATTCTAGTATAGGTTTGGGCAGACAGGTCAGCCACATAAACTAGAATATGAAGAAACACATGAAATATATAAACATTTAATTAGTAAGTGACATAAAAATTATGTATAAGGGACAATTGGATGTCAAAAAAGAAATAAAGATATACTTTATGCTTTAGCCTCAAATCATAGACCAAAATACCATTTTGGATGGATTAAAAATAATAAAATGTTAGATGATGTTTTAGTTTATAAGCTGCCAGAATGCAATATACCAGAAACAGAATGGCTTTTTAAAGGGGAATTTATTTATTTATAAGTTTACTTGAAAGGTCTTACAGTTCTAAGGCCTTGAAAACATCCAAATTAAGGAGGCATCCAGAGAAAGATACCTTGACTCCAAAGATAGGGCCGATGAAGTTCAGGGTTTCTCTCTCAGCTGGGAGGACACATGGTGACATCTGCAACCTTTGTCTCCTCACTTCATAAGACTTCCCCGGGGGCATTTTCCTTCTGCCTCCCCAAAGATCTCTGGCTGTGTGGGCTCTGGTGGCACTTTCTAAAATGGTTCCCTCTTAAAGGACGCCAGTAAGCAACTGCATCTTGAATGGGTGGAGACACATTTCCATGAAAACCAACTAATCAAAAGTTACCACCCGCTATTGGGTGGGTCACATCTCAATGGAAACAGTGAAAAGAACCCACCCAGCAAAATTGAATGAGGATTAAAGGTCATGGCTTTTCTGGGGTACATAATAGCTTCAAACCAGCACAGAGGATGATATAGATTTATATGTACAGTCGTATCATGGCTAAAGCATTTCAAATTATGATCTCCAAACCAAACTTCATTACACAAAAATTTGGTAGATTTGATTGCCCACAATGTTAAGAAATCTATGGCTGAAAATACCAAGAATGAAGGATAAATAGAGAAATTGTTAAAAATATTGAACTTTGGAAAGAGCTCTTAAAACATTTAGAAAATTTAAATTTAAAATGTCCAACCCCTCCAGACAAGCAACTTGAAATTAATGAATTGATATGGCCTCCCCAAAATATTTAGATGTATTTATGTCACTTGTAATTGAAGAAATACAATACAAAATATTTAAACTGGTATGTTACTTTTCCATATCAGATTAGTTATAACTTAAAAGACTGATAATATCTGATATCAGTTCTTTGTGGAAAAAATGGAATTCCTCAGATACAATTGATGGATGTGAATTTGTACAATCTTTCTGTGATGCAATTTGGCAATATATATCAAAAGTCTTTTAACCCTTTCATCCAGCTGTATCACTTTTCAAAATTTGCTTTTAGGAAATAATGACACAGGAATAGAGGTGTATAAACAAACTTGGTTTCTAAGTTCCCCAAAACTTAGTTTTGAAAGATATTTAGCAAATAGAATGAATATGATTTCTGATTCTTTATTCCTGTTGACTTGAGAGAAAGGTGGTGTTTAAAACTAACTCTCAGGCAACTCAGCAAGTTACAGGAATAGGGAATTTTAAGGCATGGCAAGTTTATTTTTTGCATCGTATTTTTAGATGTTGGGCCAATGCCAGAAATTAAGGAAAATTCAAGAAATGATGATAGAAAACTTAATTAACATTAGCTTCTCTACCAGATTAACCTCTTAAATCTCAGTGTTTAAAAAATATATATATTTTTTTCTCGATCAGTCCAATGTAGGTATTCTCAGTTGAGTTATTTTCTTCCAGGTGTTGAATCAGTAAACCAGTGCCTCATTTATTCTGGTGGCTCTCTCATCATTAACATAGCTTCCCAAGATCAGTTTGAGGTCCACTCCATTCTAGCCAGCTGGAACAGGAAGCGATTACAGAGGATTATATGTGGGAGCATTTTATATTGACTGGGCTTAAAATTCAGTTTTCTAGATCACAGGTCACATGGTTACCCCCAACTGCAAGGAAAGCTGGAAAATATGGCTTAGCTCTGGGAATAGAAAAAAAAGGAAATGGTCTGTGAATCAGCTGGAAATCTCTGTCCCAGACCACCTTTCTGATGAGAAGATATTTTTCACCCTTTTTCCATAAATAAACAGTGCCATACCCTGTCCAAAGAGAAATCATACCAATATATCCAACTCTAAAACAGCATTCCCAGATATGATTGGCCCATTTCTTCAGATCCTGATGCAATAGTCCAAGGACAAATGAACCAAAGAGACAAGTTATTGGTGATCCTTGCTACTCCATACACAGTGGCAGAACAGAAACAGGAGAAGCACAATAAATTCTCCCATTTGGAAACAAAAGAATGAAAAGGAAATGTGGAATATTCCCTAATTTCTAGCAGTTATGAAACCATACTAGTCTGGCAGTAAGAAGTCCCTTTCTCTCAGCAATACCTGTTGCTCCCGGGAGAAACCCTGATACTCCTCTGTTAATTTTACCCGCTGGAGAATTCAACCTTATCAGTCATACTCCACGGCCACATCTGAAATAGACGTGGAGTAATATGCCCTCAGTTGTGGCTACAGAGCTTTGGCAGACTTCTTGTTTTCAATGAGTTTTGAAGTCTGGAGTTAGTTTGAAGTTTCAAACACTTTTTTTTTTTAACATTTGTCTTACCCATTTGTCCATAACTACACTCAAAGTTTTCGAGAAAGCATAATTTCTGATCCTCATGTATTTATTTCCTTTCTCCTTCTCCTAGATCTCTCTCTTAAATTATTAGCACTTATTAAGGCGCTATCTAAAACAATGAACACAGGAAGGAAGGCATTGCACTCAGTCTGGTTTTTGTCATTGGTCTGAGTCTTAATGGATTTTGTGATTGAATTTCACCTGGTCCTTTCTCTTACTGGGTGGCTTCTAAATATAGTTGATTTTCCAACCCTTTGTGCACGTAAATTTCTGAGCTTGTTTTTTTGATCTTTGCATTTTTTGAAAAATAGCACTTCTTTACTGAACTCATTTCTCCTCTGTAATATCTTGCTAAAGGCAGAATGTGAAAGTGTATTATTATCTTTTCCCAACCACTTTTTCTCCAATCACAAGTTTAGCAGGTATTAAGTCCTCAGTGCTGAGTCTTGATCTTCTTCCTCCTCTCAACATCTGACAGAGTTGGTAAATATACCCATCAAATATATCCTCCTCTTTGATCCACTATAGCACATGCTTCAGGCTCTCCTCCTACCTCAGTGTTCTCTCCTTCTCAGCCTGCTTTGTTGGAAGGGCTTTTTTGTCTTAGCCTTGAAACATGGCAGTTCCCCAGAGAGCAGTTCTTAAACCATCTCCCTGTCTATGCTCACTCTCTTAGGGAGTACATCCATTCCCATGATTTTAAGTGATGTTAATATATTGATAATTCCCAAATTATTATCCCCAGCCCCAATTTTTCACATAATGAAAATTATATTTTAAAAATGGTACAAACATAACTCAGAAATATTGCGGGTTCAGTTCCAGAACACTGCCACAAAGAAAATGACACAATAAAGTGAGCCACATGACATTTCTGGTTTCCCAGTGCATATAAAAGTTATATTTATACTGTATTGTAGTCTATTAAGAATGTAGTACCACTATGTCTACAAAAACATATACATACCTTAATTAAAATGTGACAGAGACAAAAAATGATCAGTGCTGTTGGAAAAATGGCACCAATAGATTTGCTTAACACAGAATTGCCACAAACCTTCAATTTGCAAAAATGCAATATCTGCGAAGCACAATAAAACAAAGTATGCTTGTAGAATTGTGTTTGTTATGTGAGAATTTTTTTTCAGATGGAGGTTGGGGGAAAGAAACGCATATTGTTTGTAATCATGCATGTATACCTATTTATCTACTCTTTTCTTTAAAATGTAAGCTCAATGACAACAGTGATTGATCTATCAAATATTATATACACAGGTATCTTGCACATTATAGACAATAAATATTTATTGAATGGTGGAATGGTGGAATGCACATTAATGCAATATTTTAGCAGAAATATTTTAACAGAAATATGCTAATTTAAAAAATAACTCATTCTAAGGCAGATATGTACTTTATGTCTAAATAGTACACTAATTAGAACAATATTTCTCTATTTCTCTTCCTTTTCTAGATCCCAATGCTCTGGCTGGCCAGACTGGTCCTGATCATGCTCTAATAGGAGGAATAGTGGCTGTAGTTGTCTTTGTCACACTGTGTTCTATATTCCTGCTTGGTCGATATCTGGCAAGACATAAAGGTAGGTTACCTTTAATGAAAGTACTCCTAACTTTGACAACAAAATTTTGCCAACATAAGTTGCATCGTGAACTATTATATGTGTGTGTGCATGAAATGGGGGGAAAGTACTAAATATTAACTTTCAGGGAACTCTCGATTATTTTACTCAATGACAAATTTGAATTAACTTAGGCAAAATAATATTTAGCTAATGGCCTAATGAAAAAACAATAGTAGAAAATTTGTCATTTATCTCTAGGATTGAGATCCAATGATAGGTCAATGATTTTTATCATAAATTTATAGATACGTGTGACCATATTAGTGAGGAAAATATATGATTATTAGCAATATTCCAGGTAGCAAACTATTGGTATAGTTCACTTTTAAATGCAGTTGCCAAAATGAATGATGACACATTTGATGCAATCATTATCAACATTTTAACAAAGAAGCCTGATTGCTCCAGCTGCATGAATCACATGTTCTCTATCCATCATTAAGGAAATAAAAACGACCCATTACCCATCCCAGTTTGTCTCCTGCCTCTAGTTAAACTGCCCACAGCTTCACCCACAACACATACCTATGCACTGAAAGAAAGGGTGCAACTTTAGAAGGGTGACACGTGTGGTTTATACTGCTTCAGAATTTATTCTAGCATATAGGGAATCTACCGTATGTACCTTCCTAAATGATCATAGCTTTAATGCTGCTTGTTTTACTAATCTCACAGAGCTAACATATTCTTCATCAAATATCCGCAGGAACATATTTAACAAATGAAGCTAAAGGAGCTGAAGATGCACCGGATGCTGACACAGCCATTATCAATGCTGAAGGCAGCCAAGTTAATGCTGAAGAGAAAAAAGAATATTTCATTTAAATTCAGTCCAAGTTTCTGAGTTTTACCTTCCAGGCTGGCTGCTGGAGAAAACTGACTCTCATCTTTCAGAATTCATTTCTACCACCTTCTGCTACTTTTATTAACTTCCATACTGTACGTCTGTCAGTAGCCAGTGTATACCAACAATCAGCTGTTGAAAGCATCATTCTTTAATTACTATACCATCCATAATGCAGGACATTTCTTACTGCCTAAATTTCACACCATTGCTCTTTTAACATACAGTGCTTGAATATACAGCCTTAACAATGTTAATCATCTCCTTGGATCATGATATTGAATTGTTTTTATACATTGAAAAAATGGTATGCAGGATCCCTCCTCACTCTCATTTTTCCCCCCCATTTAATCATAAACCTTATCAGTTTGCCATTGGACAGCTTTTACAAGTAACAAGATTAGGTGAAGACCTAATGAGCTTAAGTTTAATTGAAGATTAGAGGTTTACAGACAACGTTTTCTGCAGGTCTATCTTTAGAAACAACATGTTTTGGAAATATATGCCCTAGAAAACACAAACTAAAGGCATTGTAGTATAGTTTCTGGAATGTTTGAGATTATAGTGGTAAAGCTGTATCAATTTGCTATTTAAAAATATAGAATTTGATACAGGAGCCTTGTGTATGAATTACAATCGTGACATTTTATACAATTATATATACCCTATTATTAGGTTATTGTAGTTTCATTTACAAATAAATTGTTGCAAACATTTTACTGCTTTGGTATTCACAAAGATTTCATTCATTTCTCTAATTTGATTCTGTAATTTATTTGCTCCATAAGGACTCACTTGCCTAAACAAACTGAAGTATCCATAGGGCACAATTTCAAGACGTTTTAGTATCTGTATATAGTGCATATAAAAAATCCAATTAAACATTATTTGATACATATTTAACTTTTTTGGCTGTAGGTAATTCAGTCATAAGTAAGCATTTTCTAATGTCCATTATATCCCTTTAGATATTACTTAAACCAATATTATAAGTAGATAACATGTATTAGTATTTTTGTCTGTATGTCCTAGCACTGTTCAACAACAAATTTTTCTAGTTCGTGTTAATTTTTATTTGTTATACAATGGAAGCACAATGTTATAAGGAAAGGTAATTTTAAGCTAACAACCAGTGCACAGCCTCAGGTTTTAAATTACAACCACAGTTGAATAATAACCTAAAAATAAACTCCGTTTGCTAAAAATTTACAAATTTTAATTTGGCAGTTCCAGAGCTGCTTACCTATGTTGATTTGCCAAAAAAGAAGTGTTAAAAGATATGTTTCTGTAGAATGAACTAATTCTTTATATTAAATTCCTGTCTATGCATTTTGTGAGGTAAAAAGTTATGAAACAGTGAGTGATAGAGAATTTCTGCCATGCTTTTAACTCCAAGGTGAAAGTCTCTTTCTCTGGATTATTTCTGAAATTTTGGTGTATTTAACCATTAAGAAATGCCGTATTCTTAAATATGACATAGAATCAATCTAAGTCTTATTATTTGTTCTAGTAAAAACAATAATGTTAGACTAGTTCTTATAAAACTTGTTATATGCTAAAGAATAAAAATCCAGTTAGACAAAATTATGTTCCCATTCGCAAACGTTGCACCTTTAAGAAGAAAACAAATGTGATTATATTGTAGCTATATTTGTGATGTCTGAAAGCCTAATGGCCTATGGTTTTAAAAATAATACCTTGGAATTTATTTGGGGGGTATAAGAATGGTTGAGTAAGACATCATGTATTAATATCAAATGAAAGACAAGGGTGCTGTATCTTAGATTATTTATCAGAAAAGTATAAATCTTTTAAGGACAACACTAGAATTTTTAAATTGTTTTTTTTTTTTGTTGAACCGTTTATCTTGTTGATTTCTTCCAAAAGAAAAAGGACGATGTCAGTCAAGCAGCACTTTTTTCAGAATATACAGAACATAAATAATATGATGTGGTTGAGTGTTAACATAATAAATCATATACAGTATGACATTTTAAGGAAATAAGTCTGCATTGATGTGATTGCATGCTTGTTTTTACAGTTCACTCCATACCATCTGTGGAAAAATGCAATAATATGTTAATATAGTATGGTAGTTTGAGAGAATCAGGTAGGTGCTACTAGACACATTGAAACTAGCTTAGGTTATAAACTGTTCATATCTTTCAATGCATAATCTTTAGAAAGACTCTACAAAGCAAATTTCATCCTGTTAGTACAAAATGGAAAGGTTCTTATTGCAGAAGCAAGTTATATAAACTGCATCATCAATTACTATTTAAGGCCTAATTTCAGGATGCACTTACAAATTGCAACTCTTCATCGATGCTATGTTTACATCCCTCTTCATTTTGTCTATATTCTACTTGGCTCCAACTGCTAAATTGTTACATAAATAACTCAATCATTATTTATAGCATTGTAAAATTAGAAATCCAAAACTGGGTGCATATCAAGATTTTTTTCTCTTTTAACCCTTAAGAGGACTATAAAAACTCATTAGGACTCTTATGACTTTAGCTGGAATATTCTAATTTATGGGCTCTAATAAAATGTTTCACCAGTACACTAAAGATAGACTTGAAGTATAGATCATTTCCTGTTACTTAAAAAACATAGCATTTCCTATCTTTAAAACTTACTTGATTTTTCACCAAACAAAGAAATAAATTATAGAAAATCTGGTCATTTTTTGTCTCCAAATCACACACACACCAATAACATTCTAAGTGGGAACCATGTCAATTAAAATATCTGAATCATGCACACTTGTGTACACATAAGCCAAATTCTATCTATGCTAAGTGAGCACAGTAGCTATGGAACTCAATGAAAGGACTGCACACAGACATACCCATCTAGTAGAATATGGAACATTATTCTTTACCAAAAGTAGCTATTCTCTGCCAGTGTACTGTTTACAGTGTAAATTGGTTGTCCTCCATCAAAAAATTGTGAACATCATTCTTCTGTTCCTTTTTTCCATTTTCTAATGTCCTGGATGAAATGATTGTCACAACCAGGAATAAAAAGGAAAGTTTGTGAGTGCAAGAACAAAGATAGAGAGCATGAGCAGAGTACTGATGGTGTGCGTGTTCGTGTGTGTCTGTATATGCGTGTGCGTGTGTGAGAGAGAGAGGGAGGGAGGTATTTCAAGCTGTTTTCTTTTACCAGTGAATTTAAGAAGCAGTTTAAGGAACCTGATATTGGAGTTTAATTTAAAACTGGATGATCTCATTGATTCAAGATGCTTAAATCTTGCATTAAAACCCAATAAAAATAGAGAAAGAAAACCAACTTTCCTAAATATGGCAAAGCTAACACCTCATTTATTTTTATTTCTCTGTAAAAATATAAATATCTCAATTAGAAGAAGGGACAGGCTCACTTGTAATTATGTACTCATGATTGTAACAGCATTGAGATTCCACGTGCACACATGTACAGCAGCTCTGACAGTGATGGTTCTTCCATGTAACATAGCGGTTATCGTGTAATTTCGTGCCACTTATTGCAAAGTGTTACCAAGGGGAACATTTGCAGTTTACTTTTAGTTTTCTCTTTGGATGTAAAGATAATTTAATGGATGAGAAATATGGAATTCCACATTACCTTTTTAATTGTGGAGAAAATTCAAAACCCCACATCTTACTGAAACTTCCCCATTATATTGCTAACTACTTAGAGCCCTTTAAAATTGCCCAGGATTCTCTGCCTTTGCAAATAGTAATCTGTGATGAATATACCAAAACAAACAAAACAGCAATCCCAGCTAAAACAAATGATACATCCGATAAGAATTACTGATGAGTAATGCTTTTTATTAAGTGGCACAAAGTACACACTAAAAACTATGCAAAAATATAGGTAACTAGTGTACTTACATGTAAGTATCTTGTACTTGCTGTGTATGGATGTTGGAAACCCATGTAATTATAATATGCATTTTGAATATTGGAAAAGAGGAAATATTAGTGTAGATAAAAGAATTTGTTTTGAAATGTACACCGGCAATATTGAAGTATACTCAGTGCAATATCTGCAATACTATTGCTGGGATACTTGATGCAAAGGGAATTTGAAGAACTCTTCAACAAGATCAAGAGGTTAATAATCTTAATGCCCACATACTAAAGCATTGATTAAAACACATAACTGGCTCAACAATAAGACAAGATATTCTTACTTAAATACTAATGTGATACAATAAAATTATCATTTGGTTTAATATTTTAGCATTACTGAAGAAAAAGAAATAACCTGAGTTTTAAATTTTGATTCAGATCTAATTGAATTTGGCATTCTTTAACTTTCTTTGAAATGTGTGCATTTTTAAGGGATTGCATTACTTTCATAAGTATAAACTTCCTTAATCTTAGAACATAGGATACCTTTAACAGCTAAAGCCATTTTTTCTTTGAAATGTGGGTATTCTTTAATGGATCATATTACTTTTATAATAAGTATAAACATCGTCAATCATAAAACATATGATATCTTTAAACGTCAAAGTCATTTTTTTCCTAGTGGAAATATTTTATATATTTTTTTCTTTTTCTTTCTTTTTTTTAATCTCTCCCTATTCTACCCCAAACATGCCCTTTGCAATTATACCCTTCCAAAGGCAATGGATTGAAAGTAGCAAGATAGTAAAGAAAGTTAAAGGGGACAAAATATGACAATGGGTTCTAAACTCATTTTATCAGCATTTTTATGTATTGAGATTAATATTGAATGCAATAGTTATTGGATATAACTGGTAAGTTCTCTGCCATGCATACTTACAATAATCCTTCTACCTCTCACTTTTAACATGGGCTATGATACTTCAATATAAATAGAGGAAATAATTATTTACAAGATATCCCAGGCAGCATTCCTCGGGGACTGTCATAACAGTAGTCCCTGCACTCCCTGGGAAATCTCAAAAGCCAACTTCCTTTAGTGTATTCAACAGTGTCTGGGTCTGTATTTTTTTCCCCTTTTCTATCATTACCTTTTCTTATGGGCAAAATAAGACAACTTTATAAAGATAGATCTTTTCATGCCTGTTGAATATTTCGCTGTAATATACTTGTGTTGACTTTTAAAAATAATTTAAATGGCAACACTTTGCAGTCCAATCTGATATTTTATTTATTTTTTAAAATGTGACTTCTTATAAATTAATTGTGTGTTTATAAGTAAAAATCATGCATATGATTTATTTTCCCAAGAAGTGTTATCTATGTGGACAAAATTTTAAGTATTTCAAAACTGCCTCCTGAGTAACAAATAATCCCTGAATATTGCAAAGCATTGCCTCAAATGCCCACTTTATTTTGTCTACATAGATATAATGTGAACTTTTCAAATGCTGTAATTTAATTATCCTAAAAGGAAATGGCATTTTAAAAGCAGAGTTTCCTCTAGGAAAAAAAGATACATGAAAATTGTGATGGTGAATTTATAAACTATGATTAAAGTTGACGTGAGATGTTTCTATATTATGTGGTTATGTTGCAAATGATATTTGGTCTAATCTTTACCATCGTTTCCATATATATATATATATATATATTAGTTACAAGAAATGTATAATTATTTAGGAGAGAGTGGGCCCAAATGTGAAAAATATGTAAAGAAAAAAATACTATTTTCCCCTATAAAATATACTCTATATTTCAAAAGAAGACAAGTTAAAAGATATTTGAAGATTGCAGGGGCAAAAGAAAAACCTACCAGGGCTCAGCACTTAAGCACTTTTCCCACATCCAGGGTCAGAGCAGCAGCGATTCCTATATGGACTTTTAAGTGCGGTATGAAATGCAACATTACACTTATCTTACACACAGTACTGTCAAACCTCAAATGCTTTCTTTCTCCAAATGCTTTTTCCTTGTTCATGATACTAGTAGACACTTTTCTCTTTATACTTGCTGATAGTGAAAGTTATACGCAATAAAATATTTGATGGCTGGAAGTAGTGGTCACCAATTGGTTGAAAAAAAAAAACTATGAAATGTAAACTGAATTGTTATATCTTTTTTTTTTTGCTTTTTTCTGTGTTTCTAATGTGTTGAATGATGCTCATGGATAGAAAGAAAAATAATTTAGAACTTTTTCAAAATAGGACTCTTTCTCCTTACAAATGTAAAAAAGCTTAATCTTTTTACAAATTCATTTAACTGTACCTGCTGTACTTATTGTAGATTCAATGATGCAGTTAAGTAGTAACCCAAGATTTATGGGTTTGGGATTTATTGACCTATTTTCTTCATATTTAGTTCATATCTATATTTGTGAATTGGTTGTTTAGCTTTTCATTCAACCAAACGATATTCCCTCAAGAAAGCTCCATTTTTATCATAAATATTTCAACATGACCAACATTGGAAGAAGTCTGCCATGTCCATGTTAAAAAGAATTTAAGTTCGTTTCCCTTTGCCTGCCCATGTAAAAAAAAAAAAAAGACAGAGAATTTAAGACTTATCTCTGAAATGGTAACCGGAAATGCAGGTGTTTCCCAGTAATGTAGCTTCAAAAATTAAATATTCTATTTATATGACATGAAATTCATAACTTTTGGAAGGGTATATTTATGACAGCATAAAAGTAAATTCTGTGCTGTAAATGTGATCTACTGAAATTAAGCCTATTGCACAGAAGATAAAAAAACACAATTATTGAATCTACTTTTGTCGTTAATATTTTCAAGAAACAAAATGCATATTGTAATATTAGGTACATGACACTTGCATGTTGATATGCCTATATACTTACAAAGTATTCAATGTGTACTTAGTGACTCTTAACATATGTCATGTACAACTCTTATAAACATTCTTACAGGGTTCCCATTTGCACTTCATCTTTCAGTAAAGTCTTGTCAGAAAAAAATGTCTGAAAAACATTGAAAAAATAAAATTTGAATTTTAGTTATCTGTTGGACATTACTGAATTGTCTATTCATTTAGTTGATTTTCTTAGACTTTATGCAGACATTGAAAGATGGAACTTTCTTTTCCCACTGACGGGATATAAAACATAATACAAAAGCATATTTCTTTATACCAAACATACTTTTGAATACTTTTATTCAGCTGCATACATTATCCATTCATTTTAAAATTCTTCAATGATGCCCATTTTTCTTGTAAATTTCCAAATGGAAGTTTTAAAAATTAATCAATGGTAAAATAAATGTTGTCTTATTTGTAAAATATTTAACAATTACTCCTTGGAATATATGAACCTTGTAATATGCTGACTAAGGGTAAAACGTATTTCTGTCTTTGGGAAATTTGCTTGAGAATGCCAAACTTTCAAAACTCTAAGAGGTAATTTTGCATTCACTTATGTGCATTTACTAAGGTTGACTAGGAACAGAAGCAAAAATACCTAAACCTATTTTTTTTTTTAATTTTCACACTCTAACCAGTATTATATATTTCAACTACCTAAGATAATGCAATTAATAATATATCCATTCTAAGCTTATGCCAATAAGCTTTTGAGATAAGCTTTTAAATTTATGGAAGATTTTCTTTGTGTCTTTGGAAGTTCACTTACCATAAAGTATTTTATAGTCTACTTTAATAACAGATTTTGTTATACAGGGTAAGCCAAAGGCTGTACAAGAATTAGTGTCATTGGGTCTGATATTTGTGTTAGACCATGAAATATTCCATTAAAATTTATCTGTAAATACAAGGCAAGATTTTGTATCTGGTTTATTTTATTATGTAACAATTATCTTATTTTTTAATTTATTTTTCCCTGGCAAGAGAAGTACTGGGATTCACTTAAGAGAACTTGATACTGAGAAAAACAATAGCAGATTTAGCACATACTAAAAAAAATGTGATGGTATTTGAAGCAACACATCCACAGACATGAATTTCCTTTTCCTTCATTTTTTTCTTTTTCTATTTACATTAATAAAAATATCCACTCTTAGTCAACATGGCACACATGCATCCTAGTTAAATCAACAGTATTTTCGTAATGACAATTCTGGTTTCAAAATAGTCCTATTTTTTTTTTTAGCAAGGAGGCATACTAAAAAGTCTATTCCATATGGTTAAATACCGAATAATAGCTAGCCTAGGTGTTCTTAATTAATAGCAATTAAGAATTGAGTAATGCTATACAGTGCATAAGGGGAGTTTTCATTATAAGGCATCCTGGGATAATGGTAAAAATAGTAGTCTACTTCCTTAAAACAACAGAGAGTTCCAAGAAATGTTTAGTTTTGTTAAAAAATTTCAAACCATACTAAACTTTTTTGTGAAAATTAAGGATTTTTTAAATGTTATGCTAATTCTTAAAATGCAATGTTATTGAGATATAGTCACATACCGTATAATCATCCCAAGTATACAAACAATTGTTCACAGTATCATAAAGTTGTGCATTCATCACCACAATCAATTTTTGAACATTTTCATAACTTCAAAAATTAAAATTAAAATTAAGAAGAACACCCAAAACATCCCATGCCACTTATTTCCCCCTATTATTGTCTTTATTTTCTTATTCATCTGTCTATACACTGTTTAAAGGAGGTGTCAATCACACGACTTTCATAATCATATGGTCACGCCATGAAAGTTATACAGTCATCTTCAGGAATCCAGGCTATTGGATTGCAGTTTAACAATTTCAGGCATTTCCTTCCAGCTATTCTAATGCACTAAAAACTAAAAAGAATACTTACACAATGCATAAGAATAATCTCCAGAATGACCTCTCAACTCTATTTAAAGTCTCTCAGCTGCTGAAACTTTATTTGGTTTCATTTCTCCTCCCCCTTTGGTCAAGAAGCCTTTCTCAATTCCATGGTGCCAGAACCAGGCTCATGACCCCGGAGTCACATCTCACATAAGGGGTAGGGTTGTGAGTTCAACTGAAGTGTTGACTTAGAGAAAGGCCACATATGAGCAACAAAAGAATTTCTATGGGGGTGACTCAGGTATAGTTATACCTCCTCCTTTGCAGGAATGTTTCATAAAGGCAAGTCCCAAGATCGAGGGTTTGTTCTGTTAAATTGGTACTCCCAAATGCTTGTGAGAATATCAGGAATGTGATTAAATTTACCACATTTCCCCCCAGTCCCTAGGGGACTTTGCTAATACTTCTTTTTTTTTTTTCCTGCCCATATAACTCTGGGATGTATCCGGGCATCAGACTAACCTGTACAAACCAACAAGATCTTGCTACCTACTCAAGGTCCCATGCAATTATGGTGTTCAAATAAACTGACTATACAGGCTAAATTAGATAATCTGTTACAGAAAATATAAATTTTGCATCAGTTAAAACATCTTTTCCATTGATATCACAAAGAAGTTAAAGTCTTAAAACACAGTCAAGGGCGGGCAATGGTGGCATAGTGGCGAAGTTCTCACCTGCATGCTGGAGACCCGGTTTGATTCTCGGTGCCTGCCCATGCCAAAAAAAACAAACAAACAAAAAAAAACACAGTCAATATCATCCAATACCACTTAGTCTGATTTACATTAGCCCTAACAACATCAGCTTCATACATATCTCTTATTGAAATCTGATCTCTTTTTCAGCTTTTAAACAGTTGCTCTATGGGGTTATGCTGAGTTTCATAGTGGCAGAACTCCAGCTCTGAGTTTCAGGTGTCACACAAATACACGAATTTCCAAGGAATGACCAGGTTGTACTCAGGGCTCTGCCATCTCAGAATTTAAAAATAACTGTTACAACACAGGAATAGATGGGACTGCTGTAAGAACTTACAGTCTAGCAATCTTTACAATAAGTCTTCTTCTGATAACCTATGCTCTTGAGCTCAATTCTTAAAGTTTGCACATTATAGTTAGTCCTTATCAGTGAGAGGTTATAATGTTTAACTGCTCATTTTTGGCTTATTTCACTCAACATACTGTCCTCAAGTTTTATTTACCTAGTTGCACGCTTCATAACTTCATTCCTTCATTCCAGCTGCCCAATAGTCCATTGTGTATATATATGTATATATATATATGTATATGCCAGTTGATGTACCCTTAGGTCACCTCCATCCATTGCAAATCATGAATACTGCTGCCATAAACACCAGTGTGCAAATGTCTATTCCTGTCCCTACTTTCAGTTCTTTCAAGTACATGCACAATACTAGGGTTTCAGGGTCATGTGACAACCTTATACTTAGCATCCTGTGGAACCACCATGTTGCCCTCCAGGGGGACTCCATTATTCTACTTTCCTAGTAACAGTGAATAGGTACATCTCTCTCTCCAAATTTTCTCCAGCACTTTTAATTTATGTTTATTTTTTAAATAACTTATTCACACCCTATACAGTTCATTCTAAGTAAACAAGCAAAGGTCCTGAGTATAATCACATAGGTACGCATTCATGTCCATATTCTATATGAAGATAGTTCCATTTCTTCCACAAAGCATGGAGAGGGGAAAAAAGAAGAAAAAATAAATAAAAAACAAAACAAAAAAAAGAATCCCATCCCTGTTCCTTATATCCCCCTCTTATTGACTTTTATTATTAGTATATGCCCTTTGCTAGACTTAATGGAAACATTTTACAATGTTATTGTTAAATAAAAACCCTAGCTTGCATTGATTATATCTTTTCATATACTATCCCATTTTCAGCAGCTCGTGAAGTTGACATTCCTTCTCCTTCATGTAAAAACATTCTTACATTTGTACATTTACTTACCATCATTGTCCACTCCAGGTTTTGATAAGTTATACAGGCCCAGTCTTTATCCTCTATCTTTCCTTCTGGTGTATTCAATGCCCCCAGCCTTCCTCTGTAACCATACTCATACTCGACTTTGCTAAGTGCACTTACAATATTGTGCTATGATCAAAGGATCCATTTCTGGACTTTTACAATCAATTCTGTTGAATATTTTGTACTCCTTCACCATCAAATGTCCAATCTTAACCCTCTTTCTAACTCATGATAAACTGTTCTCATCTTTAACTTTCAAAGTTTTCTCATTAATATTAGTTCATATCAGTGAGACCATATTGTATTTGTCCTTTTGCTTCTGGCTAATTTCACTCAACACAATGTTCTCAAGTTTCATCCACATTGTTGCATGTATCATGATTTTATTTTGTCTTACAGCTGTGTAATATCCCATTCTATGTATATACTACAGTTTGTTTATCCACTCTTCCATTGATAGAAATTTGGGCTGTTTCCATCTCTTGGCAATCTTGGATAATGCAACTATAAACGTTGGTGTAACAAATGTCCATTAGTGTGACTGCCTTCAATCCCTCTGAATATATACCTAGTAATGGATCATATGGCAATTCTGTAATTAGCTTCCTTAGAAACCTCCAGGCTGCCTTCCAGAGCAGTTGTACCATATACACCAACAAGGAATAAGTACAGCTCTTTCTCCACATCCTCTGCAGCAGTTGTAATTTTCTGGATTTTTCATAATGGTCATTCTAGTAGGTGTGAGATGATAACTCTTTGTGGTTTCATTTACAACCAGTAAAGTTGATCATCTTTTCATATGTTTCTAAGCTGTCCATATCTTTTGTCCATTTTTAACTGGATTGTCTTTTGTTGTTGAGTTGTAGAATCTCTTTATATATTCTGGATATTAAACCCTTAACTGATATGTGATTTCCAAATATTGTCTCCCGTTGTGTAGGCTGCCTTGTTATTTTCCTGACGAAGTCCTTTAATGTACAAAATGTTCAATTTTGAGGAGATCCCATTTATCTATTTCTTCTTTCATTACTCACACTTCAGGTGTAAAGTCTAGGAAACCACCACCCATCAGAAGATCCCTAAGATATTTCCCCACATTGTCTTCTAAAAATTGTATGTTCTTAGCTCTAATGATTATGACTTTGATCCATTTTGAGTTAATTTTAGTATACATTGTGAGATAGGGGTCCTTTTTCATTCTTTAGATATGGATATCCCATTCTCTAGGCACCATTTATAGAAGAGGCTGCTCTGTCCCAGTTCAGTTAACTTGACTGCTTTGTCAAGTATCAATTGTTAATAATTGAGATGGTCTATTTCTGAGAACTCAATTCGATTCCATTGGTCAATACATCTATCTTTATGCTAATACTATAAGGTTTTGACCACTGGTAGCTTCATAATATGCTTTAAAGTCATGTATGTGAGATCTCCTATTTCATTCTTTTTTCTCAAGATATTTTTAGCTATTAGGGGCACACTGCTCTTACAAATAAATTTTCAATTTCTGCATAGTAAGTTGTTGGGATTTTAATTGGTATTGCATTGAATCTATCAATCAATTTGAGTGAAATTTGACATCTTAACTACATTTATTCTTCCAGTGCATGAACACAGAATGCCCTTCCATTTATTCAGGTCTTCCTGATTTGTTTTAGCAATTTCTTGCAGGTTTCTGGGTATAATCTTTTATAGTCTTGGTTAAATTTATTCCTAAATATTTGTTTCTTTTGGTCGGTACTGTAAATGGATTTTTTTTCTTCATTTCCTCCTCAGATTGCTCATCACTAGAGTATAGAAGCACTACTGATTTTGAAGTGTTGGTCTTGTCCCCTGTCATTTCATATACTCACTGATTAACTGTAACAGTTTTACTGTAGATGTTAAGGGATTTTTTGACATATAATGTCATGTCATCTGCAAACAGTGAAATTTTTACTTCTTCCTTTCCAATTTGGAGGTCTTTTATATCTTTTTCTTGCCTAATTGTTCCAGATAGAACGCCCAGCACAATGTTGAATAACAATGGTGAACGTTGTCTTGTTCCTGATCTTAGAAGGAAAACTTTCAGTCTTTCCCACTGAGGATGATGTTATCTGTGGGTTTTTCATATATTCTCCTTTATCATGTTGAGGAAGTCCCCTTCTATTCTTATCCTTTGAAGTGTTCTCATCAAGAAAGAATGTTGAATTTTGTCAAATGCCTTTTCTGCATCAATGGAGTTGATCATATGGTTTTCTACTTTGATTTATTGATATGGTGTATTACATTAATTGATTTTCTTGTGGTCAATCAGTCTTGCACACCTGAAATAAATCCCACTTGGTCATTGTTCTAGACTACTAGCTGCTGGAATGCAACACACCAGTGACAGATTGGCTTTCAATAAAAGGGAATTTATTTAGTTAACATATGGTTCTTCAGAGGAAAGGCAGCTAACTTTCGACTGAGGTTCTTTCTTACATGGGAAGGCACAAGGCAATCTCTGCTGTCCTTCCCTCCAGTCCGCTGAGTTCCAATAACTTTCCCTGGGGTGATTCCTTTCTGCATCTCCAAAAGCCTGGGCTGAGCTATGAGTGCCAAGATGAGGTAGGCTGCTGCTTGGGCTGTGCAAGCTCTCTCATTTAAGCACCAGCCAATTAAGTCAAAAAACATCATTCATTGCAGCAGGCATGCCTCCTAGCCTTCTACAGATGTAATCAGCAACAGATGAGGTTCACATGCCATTGGCTCATGTCCATAGCAATAGAACTAGGCACCTTCACCTGACCAAGTTGACACTTGAACCTAACTCATAGTCATGGGGTATTCATGCTTTTATAAGAAGTTGGTCATTTCATCTAAATTGTCTACTTTGCTAGCATATTTTTGCTCATAGCACCTTCCAATTGTTTCCTTTATTTCTGCAGGGTCAGGAGATATATCCCCTCTCCCATTTTTTATTCTATTTATTTACATCCTCCTTTTCTATTGCGTCATCCTAACTAGTATCAATTGATTTTATTGAATTTTGCAAAGAACCAAATACTGGATTTGTTGATTCTCTCTATTGATTTCATGTTCTCGATTTCATTAATTTCTGCTCTAATATTTGCTATTTCTTTCCTTCTCTTTGCTTTGGGTTTAGTTTACTGTTCTTACTCTAGTTTCTCCAAGTGAATAATTAATTCCTTGATTGTTGCTCTTTCTTCTTTTCTAATATAGGCCTTTAGGGTAATAAATTTCCCTCTCAGCACTGCCTTTTGCTTATGTTTTATTTTTCCCCATAAGTTTTTATATATTGTGTTTTGATTTTCATTTTCCTCGAGATATTTACTGATTTCTCTTGTAATTTCTGGCTTAATCCCTGGTTGTTTAAGAGTGCATTTTTAGCTTCCCTATATTTGTGAATTTTCCAGGCTTCTGCCCATTATTGATTTCCAACTTCACTCCATCATGTATGAGAAAATATTTTGTATAACTTCAATCTTTTTAAATTTATTGAGACTTGCTTTGTGACCTTCATGGGATCTGCCCCAGAGAATCATCCATGAGCTTTGAGAAAAATGTTTATTCTGCTGTTGTGGTGTATAATGTTCTATAAATGTCTGTTAACTTTAGTTCATTTATCATAATATTAAAAATCTGTTTCTTTATTGATCCTCTGTCTAGATGTTCTATCCATTGAGAAAAGCGTATTAAAGCCTCCAATTATTATTGTAGAGGTATCTACTTCTCCCTTTAGAGTCGTCAGTGTGTGTCTTCTGTATTTTGGGAAACTCTGGCTTGATGGCTATTTATGATTGTTATGTCTTCATGAAGAATTGTCTCTTTTATTGATACATAGTCTTCTTCTTTGTCTCATTTAATTATTTTACATTTGAAGTCTCATATCCTTTCTCTTTTCTGGTTGCTGTTTGCGTGAAATATCATTTCCTAACTTGTCACTTTTAATCTATTTTTTTGTTGTGTCAAAAGTGAATCTCTTGTAAACAGCATCTAAATGAGTCCTGTGTTTTATCCTTTCTGCCAGTCTATGACTTTTGATTGGGGTGTTTAATCCATTAACATTTGATGTCAATGTAAAAGCAGTACTTTTACCATTTTGTCTTTTGAAAGTTTTTGCCATATCTTATTTTTTCTCTCATTTTATCATTACTGATAGTCTTCATTTCTACACCCTTCTCTAAACCTCTCTCTCCTTCTTTTCAAATCTTCCTGTAATGCTCCCTTTAACATTTCTCTTAGAGCAGGTCTCTTGACCACAAATCTCTCAGTGTTTGATTGAAAATATTTTAAACTCTCCCTCATTTTTGAAGAATGGTTTTGCTGGATATAGAATTCTTGGTTGGAAGTTTTTCTTTTTCTACGCCTGTATGTTTCTGCTGAGAAATCTGTACCTAGTCTGATTGGGCTTCCCTTGTATCTGATGGATCACTTTTCTTTTGCTGCTTTCAGAATTCTGCCATTGTCTTTGACATTTGACAATCTGGTTACTAAGTGCCTTGGTCTTAGATCTAAATAGGTTTATTTAGATCTATTCTGTATGGGGTAATCTGTGCTTTTTAGGTCTGTAATTTTATGTCTTTCATAATAAATGGGAAATTTTCAGTGATGATTTCTTCCATTATGCTTTCTGCCCCTTTTTCCTTTCTCTTCTCTTTCTGGGACATAACATGTATGTTCATGTACTTCATGTTGTCATTCAATTCCCTGAGACTCTGGTCATGTTTTTCCATTCTTTTCCCTATTCTTCCTTTTGTGTGTAGAATTTCAGATGTCTTGCCTCCGATTCACAAATCCTTTCTGCTGTCTCTTCAAATCTGCTTTTGTAAGTCTCTATTGTGTTTCTCATCTCTTCTATTGTGCCTTTCATTCCCACAAGTTCTGCTATTTGTTTTTTCAAGCTCTTGGGTTCTTCTTTATGGTCTCTTCATGTCTTATGTCTTTAATCTCTTTTGCCATGTCTTCCCTCAAGTCATTGAATTGATTGTTAATTTGATTTAGCATGCTTTCTTGAACATCTTTATTTTGTTGTTTCAACTTCCGTGTCTTGTTTGAAGTCTTAGTTTGTGCTTAGACTGGGCCATATCATCGTTTTTTCTAGTACGACTCACAATTTTTTTTGCTGGTGTCTAGGCATGTGATTTCTTTGATTAGTTTATTCTGGAGGTCATTTTCACTCTTTCCCCTAGGGTTTTCTTGTTAATTGATTTTGTTCTCTATAAATTTTATGGCACTCAGTTCAAGTTATTCTAGACCTCCAGCATAGCTTCTGTTTAACTGATCAAATTTTTCAGCTCTTGTTTTTCTGGTTCTTGCCCTGCCTGTATGGAACTTTCTTTTTTTTTTTTTTTTTAAGAAGTTCTCTCCAAATATGATCAACTCCAATTGGATTTTCCCAGATAAGACAAGCTTACGTCTCAGAAGGAGGGTGTAATCTGTGTCAAGTTTCCCTGAGGATGATATCCAGCAGGTTGTCAGTCATTCATGTGAAGTCTTTTGACTTTATGCTTTTCCTATCCTGCTGAGCAAGTGTCACCTGCCAGCCCACAGCTCCCCACTTGCATAAACTACTGTTGTGCTTTTACTTCTCAGCAGACCTTGTCCATGCCAGCAGCAAGGTTGAGACAGTGGTTGAGGTATGTTCTGGTTTGCTAGCTGCTGGAATGCAACACACCAGAGATGGATTGGCTTTTAATAAAAGGGGATTTATTTTGTTGGTTCTT
>PVIY010030435.1:8501-31088 GCA_004026745.1 Myrmecophaga tridactyla | reverse complement strand
CCGCTTTGCAAGTGTCTCAATGTTAATATGCATTCTCCTGTCCCTGGATTTGGAATGTATCTCTGTTAATGTATACAATTATTGCGGTAGTTTTTAGCCTCTCTCCCCAGCCCCCCAATGCTATGAATAAAATTGGTGGTGGACCTTACAACAGAGGATATCCTGGAAGAGAAGAAATAATCCTCTCCTCCGCAGGATTATTGTATCTGTGAGTCACACCTTTGCAAGAACTATTTTAACAAGATTATAATCCCTCCAGTATGAAATTCAGACAAGCAAATTCCTAATGGGAACAGCAATCTGAATAGCTGGGAGCCCTTTTGGAGAAGACAGTTGAGGCTCTGAGACCCAGAAGGCGGGAACTGGGGACTCACTGAACCCAGGAATGGACCCCACTGAAACCACTGCATGTATGGGACGGGGTGGGGGTGGGGGGGCAACGGGTCAGAATTGCAGACACCTCCTCTGTAACATTTGCGTTTGTGAACCCACACTTTTACTATACCTGCAGTCCAGGACCCACTTGATGTGCATGTATTATGATGAATGCAATCTGAATTATCCGTACTTTCTCTACACCTTTTGGAGTAACGAAACGACCTAATTGTCCCCAAATGTTTTTCAAGGGTTACTGCATTTGGGGACTAAGCCCACGTTGCATGTTTTCCTTTTACAGATGGAAAAACAGGGGTAAGAGTCAGGCTACTTGTTCAGCGGCTCTTAGGGGATTTAACATAAAGCTGAGAAGAGTTATGATTTTATCCTCCCTGCTGAGGAATTAACATTTTCCTGATTAAGTGACATTGAGACCAAAGACTGAAATAACAGAGTGTAAAAGATGAGAACGGAGTCTGCTCCTGGGTCCAGATGAGGTGAAAGACCAAACAGGAAGCGCGCGCGCTGCCGGGGAGGGGGCGGCCGGCGCCCGGCCCGGGGGGTGCTGAGCTGGCGTGGGAGAAAGGCCCGGAAAATGCACCCCAGGCCGGCTCTGCAGAGGGGCATCTAGTTCCTTTTCTCTTGACCGTTAAAATTCTGGCATTCTCCTACTTTCAGGCCCCTTAAGATTCAGGAAGGATAAAAGGGAAAAACGTGAAATCATTCTTACAGAGGGGGAAATAAAACAGCAACCAACACACCCACTCTTGCAAAAATACAATCCCACCCCAAGAAAACCTTTATGAAAATGTTTTTGAGTTTTGAAAACAGAAGGGGGTTGGAGTGTCGCTGCGGAGCAGGCCATGGAATGACTATTAAATGCGGCGTCCCCACGGGCTCCACGCAAATGTAGGGTGACCTTGGTTGATCCTTGGAGGGAAACTGCTCCCCCGACCCCCGCACCCCAAGAAGGAATAAGACGAGTCTGAGAGCATGGGGGGGCCCGCCTGGTCGTCATGTGGTCAGGTGGGGAGCCCTCGGTGCCTCGAATAAGAGCCCGCTGCTTGGGGACAGCTTCCTCTGCACCTACCCTCTGGTGCAACCAGCAGGCCCAGCCGCATCCTTCCTTCAGTCTCAGATTTTGGTCGTATACTCGGTTCTGATCGAACAGACCCCTTCCAATTCAGAACAGGGCAAAACCGCCTTTTACACCAACAGCTGGTGGCTCTTGTCCCCAGAGCTCAAGACGCAGATATGAGAAACGTGCTGGCAGATTCACCCCGCCTCAGGCGCCTGGGGTGAATGGAGCCTGCAGAATCCATCGATTTGGTTTCAGGGACTTAACAGCAGAATTTTGTTCTGGCTGGGGAAGGCCTCCCTTTTCCTTTACTCTGACAGGTCAGTCCTTCCTAGCACCATCTCCGGGCTTAAAAGCCCCGTTGACCCCTTCATGCAGATTCCAGAAAATCGATTTACTTTTTACATGAGAATTAAAATGATGCATTCTGCCTCGGTGGTATACAGTTTTCTAATGACAGGGACGATATTCATAGAATAGAAATTTTGAAAAATAACAAAAAAAAATAAATTCACCTGTAATTCCACTACTCAGAGCTAGTTCCTCTTAACATTTTGTTTATATGTTTCCAGTTTTATCTATGCATATAATTTGCACATATACATATAATGTAGATATGCACAAATATACACATAAAGATGTGCATGCATATTTCAATAAATAACATGTTGGGATTATACTGTGGCTTCTGTCTTGAAATCTGCCTTTTACTCAACAATGTCATCATTAGCCATACAGTTATCTCATTTTTCCTTCCACTCTTAGGATTTGCCAAGCCTGTGAGTCGTCTTTGTAACACCCCTGTGAGGTAAGGAATACTCGGTAGCCTCAAGTAGGGACTGAAATTCAAGGCCACGTCTGTTTGGCTCTGAAGCATTGATCTTAAGCATTGCCTATATGTGCCTCAATGCTATTAAATACTTCCTTGAGGAACAGTTTTAGCGAGCTTTGTAACATTCCCATAGTATTATATTTAACTAATCCCCTATTTCAGAGTATTTAAATTATTTCCTTTTTGGGGACAATTATAAATAATTATATGAGAGACATTCTTTGACATAAATATTTATGCTCCTGTTTCCATAGTATGAATTCCTAGCAATGGAATTTCTGGCTCGAGGAGTGTGCCCGTCTTGATGGCTCTTTGTTACATACTGCCAAATTGCTCTCCTGAAAGGTAAAATGAATTTACACTCCCACCAAAGCTTTGTATTCTGATCAAAGTCATTTTATAAATTTTTTTAATGATGAAAAAATGAAAAAAAAAAAAGGAAAAACCTCCCTTGACTAACTTTCCTTAGGAAAATAAAATAGATAAAGAAAAAGTTTGATGATCCACTTACATTCTAATTTGCTCCTATAAAACTTAGCAAAAAACCTTGGAAGGGCTAAAATTGCAACCGTGAATTGCTGCTAGACTGGTGTGATATATTCACATTCTGTACAAAACGTGTAAATCCTCAAATGGCTTTTCCCTTTCAGCTTCTCCCTGCCCTGTAGACTCTGACTCCAGCTTCTGAGCACTAACTTTCCAAGGGCACATGGGAAGAGGTGGCCTCCAAAGACAAAGCAGAAGACAACTTACCGGATGGGGAGAAAAGAGGGCTCGGATTCCCTGCTGTCAGCAAAAGCTCCTATAAACAGAGTGTAACACATTCAGTCCTAGCTGTTAATATGCTGTCTAGACTTTAAAAGGTTGCTTTTCTCTCTGTCTTCTAAGGTTCAACTTTTGACCTTGTTTCTGCACTTGCCTCTGAATAAAGGGCTGGACGTAAGTGGTTCTCTCCCAGAGGTTTGATACCAAATTACTTGTCACCCAAGGTGACAACCCAGTGCGGGCATGATCAAATCCACGTCTCAGCTATGGAATGAATGAAAAACTTGACAACACCTGACCTTTGAGGCATAAAATGGAGCAGAAAACCCTTTTTTGGGTTGTGGATGGAATCACTCAAGGTATTTGAGGGAGGTTTATAAGAGTTTGCATAAGCCACACTTATGGATAGAAACAAATTGCTAGCAAAATAATTGTGTCTTTGTTTTTGATATATGTTTTACCTAGTGATGTTTCTCCCTCCCCTGCGCATTTCCGAGTGCTCTTGTGCTAACATCTGACTGCTCAGCTCCTTCTTCAAGATATAATATTTATTAAGCACTTACTATATGCCAGGGAGTCCCTATGCAGTAATGTAAATATGTTCTCATTTAATCCTCACAACTGCAAAGAGGTAAGTGCATTCTTCTATTGTACAGGTGGAGAAACTGAAGCAGTAAGAAATTAAGGAACTTGTTCAAGATCACAGAGCTAATAAGTGGGGCCAGCAATCTGACTCTCACAGACTGCTTAGCCACTATACTATACTGTCAATCTAGATCTATTTTGTTCTAGATCTTCTTCCCTGCCATCAAAAATCACTTGTCTTATTCTACCAAGGTCTTGCTGAGGTGGCTAAACAATCTGATGTTTATCAGATTATTGAAATCTGTTTAAATTTTGGTTACTAATGGCTGATAATGGATCAAGGGGTCATCCATATCAGAAACATTAATAGTTCACGAGAAAAGGCTAGTGGTGAAAAGACTAGCCATGGCAGCCTCTGAGAAATATGTGGCGATGGGAGTGGATCGTTATAATGGGAGGTTGTAGGGCATGTGGGAAGAATATTCTTGGGTACGGAAGCTCTTCTCCAACATTGGCCCCGCTCAGGACACAGGGCAAGGCAAGTTCTGGATAAAATATGTATCCTTTTATCAGGAATGACTGAGTGTTCAGATGTTTCTTCTTATGATTAAGAGAAAGTCTATAATTGCAGAGTTCAGGAAGTTTAGAAATGGCCCTTGTCTGTCAGCCACTGCTGAACACCGTGCTTTGTGGGAAGGAGATAATTCCACAGTCTTTCCACAACCTCCCATTTTCTGCCACATTTCTGTGATTAGGGAAAGCAGAAGGAATATGACACAGTAGCCCCACACAAACCCGTCACCCTGCCTGGTATAAACCAGTTGAAATATCACAAATCCACATCAATTTGTCACTATCATTTTATTTGATTGGCTTACAACACTCCACAAATACATTCCTTTCCTGACTCTCTTGGGGGCCAGGGTTGTTTGTGGAAAAGAAAAAGACGGCTTGTTGGAGGGTGTGGCCAAGGAATAATATGATCTTTGCCTTGAAGATGTGTATTTTGGTAACTGGACAAATGTATTTAAAATTTTTTAGTGGGCCCTAAAGGCAGTGCTGACATTTAGAACAATATTTTTCATGCTGTTTAGAATGAATAACTAAAACACCGTGTCCGGCTCAGAGTGGAGGCCAACAAATGCTTGTTGGTTGAGTGAGGATTGAGCCCTTAATATGCTATAATTCACCGAAGATTAAGCCTGGGCTGTAGCAGAGATAAACCTTCATCAGTGTCTTGAAGAAGCCATCAGACTCTGGTAAAATGAGCTCTCATTTTCGTCAGTTTTATAAGCCATCTCAGTTGATCTAGGTATTTTGGCTTCTCATTAAGAGAGTTCCCAATGCTGTGATTGATTTCTTCCAAGACTATTTATATACTTTAATCAGACCTGGTTGCTTTGCCTTGTTTATCTATTTTTATTTTGAATGTTTTTGTATGGTGGGGGTCACATTTCATTTCTTTTTCCATGTGACCATCTGGTACTGCAGCACCATTTGTTGAATTGTTGTTATTGTTGTTTGGGGGAAGTGCCTGGGCTGGGACGTGAACCCACATCTCTCGCATGGCAGTCAAGAATTCTGCTACTGAACCGCCCTTGCCCCCTCTGCCTTGTGTATGTCTGTAAGCTGCCTGGAAAAAGAGGAAACTTTTCCCGTCACTGCTGCAGAGACAAAGCCTGCTCCTGTGGGGGTGGGACCATCTCTCCCAGAACACTGATGTGCGTGGGGACGCGTCCATGGACTCCCTGTTGTGTGAGCCTGTCCCGGGGCAGAGTGGAGGTCTGTGCTCCTGAGTCTCCGTGGCACATCATCTCCGGCATCTAGAGCTACTCCCCTTCAGTCCACCCCATCCAGGTTTCCAAGTGCCTGGCAGGATGCTCCGATGGGCTCTTGTGCTGTCATCCGTACTTGGCAGGTGGGGATTCTGAGGCTCCAGGAGACAAAAATGAATTTCCCAAGACTCCAGCGTGGGAGCCAGTAGTAAAAAAGAAATGGGTTCCAGGATTTTCATCTTCCAACAGGAAGTCCCAGAGCTAGAACTACAAAATACACATGCAATGACAAGAGTCTTTGTGTGTGCATGTGTGCATGTGTGCATGTGTGCATGTGTGCGTGTGTGCATGGGGGAAGGGGTCCCCCTTTTCAAACCCCGACCGTCCTGTGAACCACACCCTCTATTTCAGGGTTCAGTTCAAAACAAAATCCAACGCCAAGCCACTGAACACTTAATGGAGGGAACATCATCCTTACTGCAGACGGCACAGTGGCCTCACCCTCATAAAAGCTGACTTTGAAGCAGAAGGGTAGGTATGCAAGAAAGACTAAAATGACAGAGTTAAACCTAGTAACCTGGTAAGTCTGTGAGCTCCTTCTGAGAATGAACGAGTCCTGTTAGGAGTGCAGAGTCGGATGAGGAAATCTGATTTTAGAGCCTCCAATTGGAGTGAGAGTCTTAGCGCAGAGGTCTGGCACTCTGAAGGGTCCTGCCGGTTTGCAAAATAGAGAAGAAGCAATGCCCAGGTCCCCACTGAGTGTGGCTGCACTTAGGGACTTGCTTCCATAGGACAGAGGAATGGGAAGGGAAGGGAAAGGAACTTTCCAGGGCAGAAACCTGACAAACACTGTCTTGGAGTGATTAAGGTCGGTGTCAGCAGAGGCACTTGCTGATGGGATGGGATGAGAAAAATGCCACATCCCTGTGGCCTTCCTCCTCCTCAGATTTGTAACCACTATCTGGTCACGAGAGAAACCACATTGAGAGACATTTTCCAAAATGCCCAATCAGCACTCCTCCGAGCTGTCAGCAGCATCAAAAACAAGGACAGTCCGAGAAAGTGTCACAGCTAAGAGGAACCCAAGGAGGCATGAGGACTAAATATAATGTGGTGTCCTGGCTGGGTTCCCAGAACCGGTGAAGTTCTGACGAAGTGTGTACTTTAGTTTATAATATTGTACTAATGTTGGTTTCTTAGTTACGACGAATGTTACTGCGTTAATGTAAGATGATACCAACAGTGGAAACTGCATGAGTATGTAAGAGCTTTCTCTTCTCACATTTCAATGTTTCTGTAAATCTAAAACTATTTTAAAATTTTAAAATGTTAAAAAAAAAACAGCTGGAAAAGTGAAAAAAATAGAAGCCCTAGAATTGTGTGTAAGAAGTCAATCAAAGTGGTTACATATAGGCAGCAGGAATGGGTGTGCGAGGTCAGAAATGGGAATAAGATATCTCAATGTACACTTTATTTTATTATTATTATTATTATTTTTTGCATAGGCAGGCACCGGGAATCGAACCCGGGTCTCAGGCATGGCAGGCAAGAACTCTGCCACTGAGCCAACTTCAGTATCATTTTCAGTTATTAACCCTTTGAGTGTATTACTTGTTTTTTGAAAAAATGCATTGTAGATCTGTAACCTGCTTAAGCATATTGAAGGCGAACAACAATGAGAAAGATTAAGGGTATTTGGTAAAACATTAGTAAAATATATGTAGCTGGTATACTGAATTAGAGGGCGAAATATTTGGGAGTAAGTTTGCCAGTTGCAGATGCAGTCTCCTACCAGGAACTGTCTGTGGCTGTCCCGCCGGGACTGCTGGATTGCGAGTGTGAAGTTTTGACAAACAGGTTGGCTGCAAGGGTGCTCCAAGGGGTTAGCTCCTTTGCACACCTCTGGCCCTTCCTTTCTGGGTGCTTACTTTCTATGACTGTATAAGGACAAGCAGAACTCTCACTTTCTGTTGCATAGATACTGAGCCAAGCAGGAAGGGCAGGGTTTTATATTACAGATCTCAGTCCTAATAAATAAATTCCGAGGCAGATATCGTGCTGTATAATGGAGTGTGGGAAAAGAGTAATAAAGATCAGGCAACAGAGGCTTCCCAGGAGGCCAGGGAAGAAGCTAAACTTGGGCCAAATAGTAGGAGCCAAAGATGAAGTCGTAGGCTGCAGGCAGGGGAGATTATGCTAAGCTCATCCCAGCTGGGGTCTCAAAGGCAAGATGCCCTAGACTGTCTAGAAGCAAGAGAAATGGGTTATAGGGGAGCACTGTCACTTCATTTAAAACCCACACCCCAAGTCACCCCTTTATCCTGCACTCCCCGCCCTCCACCCTCCTTGTCTCTTTGATGTCAGCCTTTTTATGGGGGCTTGATGGTGAAGGCGTCTGGAGTCTAAAGGTTGAAACAATATTTTCTTCCTGTGTAAAGTCTACCTCTGAGTGGTGGGGTTCCCTCTCCTACCTGGATCCTTTCCTGTGTTGAACCTGTTTAAATGGGTGAGACTAAAGGACCCCTAAGCTCTCTTCTATCTCTACACACCTATGAAATATCTCTACTTTAAGGGGAATTTGATTTCAAATCCCCTGGGATGATCTGACAAATCTAAGAGATGGATTGGTCGCTGAAAATGTGAAAAAATGATAGACTTGATGGCTCTTTTTAAAAAGTTAAAACAAAAGTAAACAAAACAAAGCAAACGGACGAACGAAAGAAAACACACGTCCTGACGGGCTGAAAATATCTTCCAGGTTTTCCAAGTCTCTTAAATATTATGAGTGTGAAACTGACCACTGGGAATGAAAAATGGAAACAGGAATAGATCAATTAGCTGAATCTTTGAGGTTCAAATTTCGTGAGTTCATAAGAACTCTTTGGTCTTCTGCAAAGACAGAATGTATGCAAGAAGCGGGAAGCTTTTTGTCCATGCAGAGTTTATTTTCTCAAACATGGCTTATCCACTTGTAGAACTAACAGACTTTGCTGAAAGACTATCTCAGGATACATTTTAGGTAGAAGTAGGCTATTTTATGCAATCGTATCTCCCCAGGAGGAAACTCGTCCAAAGCTCAAATGATTCACACACAGAAAAGTTTGTGGAGTTGTTCATGTCTGAACTAAAAATTCCCAGGAGACACATTAGCTTTTTTGATAAACCTGAAAGAACAGTGTTTTGTGCACATATTTTAATACAGGAAATATGAGTCTAGTCGGTGTCTTTCCAAATGCATATGTATGAGGGAATTTTGTAAAACGCTACTTATTGTATTTAAAAAAAACAGTTAAAAGAGACACACGAGAACACAAGCAATGGAAATGCTTCTCTGATTGTACCATGCTGAATAGAAAAATGCACAAAATCTAATAGGGATAACAGAACTAAAGCAAGACACTGAGCAACTAGAAGTATTTTCAAAGGTATTTCCCTCTGAAGGCCCTGTTCAGTGGTCCTGGCTGCACTAATTTCATGATTAAAACACAGTAACACGCATTGAATTGTGCCGCACGGGGCAATGCCTGTGGGGAGACTCAGAACCAGTCAGACAACTTCTCTGAGATTAGAAAGGTGGAAAATATCACTTTACAGAATCTACTTTTCAGAAGGCAGGCACAGGCCCTCCGTGGAGACCTGGGCGAGGCGAGGCCGGGCTGGGCACGGGGAGGGAACGCCTTGAGCTGCCCTCTGCTTCCCCTCCATCCCAGACCTCTGGGAACTGTTAGCCAATGATGAAATCACACCGGAAGACAATCTCCTTGGACCGTTTAGACTGTAAATCTTCTCCCAGACTGCCTTTTAGCAAAAAAAAGAAAAGAAAAAAAAATCACTCGGGGAAATTTGTACCTGAAACCCTTGCTCCCTCCCTTTGGGCAAATGTTTTAGAAAATGATTCCACGACGCTGCAGGAAAAGGAGGGAAGGGAAGAGTCACAGACTGGGGCGGGGGAGGAGCAGGGGCTCTGCAGGGCCTGGCCTGGGGGGAGGAAGCCACTCTCCTGACAAGCAAGAAGCTGCTGCAAACGCAGGTTGGGCATGGGGTAGTGGGGGTTGCTGCTTGCAGGGGCCCCGTCCCATCGCTGGGGAGCAAGGTGTTGGCTACAGAATCAAGGTAGGGGAAACGTGGGCAGCAGCAGTTCAGGTCTCAGACAGGTGTCACCCTAATGTCTCTGTTTCTCTTACAAAGATGGGGAGGAGCAAAGAAGAGAAAACAATGGGGCGAGGGGCCAACACAGAGCAGAAGGTGAGGGCAAATTGGAGGGGGGGAGCAGAGTTAAACATGACAATATCTAACATCCAAACCCAATTCCAATGTCTTTGTCTACGCTTTGTGGCCCATAGCGTTAATTTAATGGAAAATCCCTAGAGAAGCAAGCATCCAAAAAAAGATGAGTTCTAAGAAGTAACTGTCTCATCAGGGGGTTGGCAGTTGTGTTTTTTTTTATTCTTTGGTAACTGGTGAGTTCCTCGGCTCCCTCCAAACCCACCACTGCCGACCAACTCCCCGCCTTCTGATTGACTCTGACCTATTTTTCTTCATTTCTTTTAAACCAATCTCAAACCCTCACCCTTGTCCCAAATTTGACGCTCAAGATTCATTTTCTAAAAAAATGACCTGCCTGCTGTGACAGCATGGAAGTTTTAGAAACATCTGCCCAACACTAACAGCACCAAGTAATAAGATTCAAATCCCCAAAGCAACATTATCCTGCCAACCCCTCCCTTTCTCCCCGACTTAGCAGAGTGTGGGATGCCTGCCAGAGAAACACAATAAAATGTGAGAACAGGTATGAATAGAAATAAAAATTTTAAATTCTGTGTCTTTGCCTCCGCGGTTTTCCTTTCATTTTAATCCGTTTCTTTCTCCCTTTTCTCCTATCATCATATTATTTATTTTTACATAACTTTGGGTTTGTCTCCTGTTTGATGATGTTCATATATCTACTCTTTCCTTAGGAATTTTCCAGGCAAGTAAGCTGCTTTCTGCACCATTTTGTCAATTTCCTCTCTTGCCTGTTCTTATTATGTCTTTCTACATGGAGTTAGTCCTTCCCAGCTGAACTCTTCTTTGTCTTGATTCTCTCTCTGGGTTTCCATCTTGTCGGTTCTTGCAAATCTTACCTGGCTTCTCACTGTTCCAGCACTTTCTTCTGGTCACTGTTTATGAGCCTCCCCCAATGCTGGTTGTATTTCTTGGTTATTCAAATGTGCTGTCTTTCCTCACTGGCATGAAGGATGATTTTGAACTTCTTTTTCCTTTCCCTGATCTAGGAAGATTCTAATTTTGTTTTTCACCCCTATTTTGTAGACTAGGTTTTGGTTTCCTCGCCACATGCCTGGCAGGGGTGATTAAAAAAAAAAGTTCCCTTCTTTCCTTCATGGTTATATACCTCCTAGCAGGGCTCTGCCAGCTTACCGAGAAGAGTCTACCTTAGATGGGGACAATCAGGAATGTTCACCACTCAGATACCATTTTAAGGGTGGGGTACATGCAACAGAAAATCAGGTTTGCTGTTGGAGCAGTTTGGTTTGGTAAAAGAGGGGTGACGGTGGGGTCCCAGGATGGTCTGTCTCTCCAGGGGTTCCCTAGGATTGGGGCAGCATTTTCTACCATCAACCACTGAGCTTATAAAAAATACTGATGCCCCCTCCCCAGGGCATCCATTACTACTTTAGTGAAAGGAGTGTTGTCTGAGTTCTTCCAGGGACCCTCGTCAGGCAGCACCTTCTTAGGTCCTACATAATACATCCATTCTAACATGGCCACCTTTCTGAGCCTTCTGAGCTGGTTATGCCAAACTAGCTCAGATACTGGTTATGCCAAACTAGCTCAGACATCTCCACCTCATTTATCATAAACCATTTTCCTGCCCAAACTTCAGGGAGCCATACCAACAGGCTACTTGGACTGGCTCCAAGTGTCCTTACCAGAATATTAAAACCAGAGTCGTAGGTGAGTTCTCCCAAGTCAATCCATTCTTCTCCTCTCCAAGGCTCTTATTTCCACCCATCTCTCTCCTCCAACAGCCTCAATATCGACCACCCAAGGTTCCTTCCAGTCCCTATTCTCTAGGGCCTGAAAGTTCTTTGTGTAAGCTCTTTCCTCCTGGATTAAGAATCACATTCCCCTACTTGGGCTGTATATGAGACCTGAAAATGACTATCAGCCAGGAGGCAAAGAATCGCTATGGGGGAGCGTCTGGAGGACAAAGAAGGCCATTTTTCAAGACATCTCCTTCAGATGAGACCATGGTTCTTAGGCAGGGAGAAGCTACTCTTCCCTGGGAAAGAAGACGCTTCTGCTAATCAGTTGGGGCTAGGGGAATCTGAGGAGTCAACATTTTTAGAGTTATCCATCAAAATACCCCCATCCCATATGTCTCAGGGACTAATGTTTTCTTATTATAATCCTGACTTCAATGTCTATTGAGGTTGCACATTCTACTTCCTTCTGCTTCTCAGCCATCCTTCCAATTGTATCCTGGGCCTGATTTTTAGCAGTCTGCCTGTGGCTGCAGGTGAGGATTTCCCTTGAAACTTCCCTAGAGGCTTTCTGTCTTTTTTATACTGTGGCTTGTTTTGGTAATTAACTGTCTTTCCTATGCCTATCAATGTCATTTTTCAAGGTTTCCAATGCCATTAACAAAAGCCCAGCCTATCAAAATCCTTATAATTATTGCTGCCCCATCCCATTCAAATGATAGCCAATGTGTGTCCCAATATTTTAGCTTCCGTCTCTACCTCATCCCAATTAACCACAAATGAAAGCCTTAGCAATTTGATGCCCTTGCACACAAGGGGCTATAATCCATATAATTTTTTGAAGTATTATTGCCAGACAGGTGAGTAATTCAGCTCCAAAATCCCATCCAGAAGGTTTATTTTATAGGCCACCAGTCGTGGTCAAGTTCCTGTGTCAATTTGGCCAGGTGGTGGTGCCCAGTTGTCTGGTTGGGCAAATGCTGGCCTGTCTGTTGCTATGAGGACATTTCATGGACTTCAGTCATGATCACATTGGCTGCATCCACAGCTGATTGCATTGTAATCAGCTAAGGGAATTGTCTTCTTCAATGAGTGATGCCTAATCTAATCACCAGGAGGCTTTTAAGGAGGATTCAGAAAAGGCAGTCACTCTTCTTGCTTCAACAGGTGAGCTTCTCCCATGGAGTTCATCCAGACCCTTCTTCAGAATTGCCAGCTTCACAGCCTGCCCTAGGATTTTGGACTCTTCCATTTACACGGTGGTCCAGCCAGACTCTCCTGAGAGTTCACTGAGGAACTTCATTGGAGTTACCAGCTTGCAGCCTGCCCTACAGACCTTGGACTCTACATTCCCATGGTTACGTGAGACACTGTTATGAACTTTATATCTATGGATATCTCCTGCTGATTCTGTTTCTCTAGAGAACCCTAACTAATACACCACCTCTGGTTCCAACTTTCTGATACTGGGTCCCACAGAAAGTCTGAGGCATAGAATTGTGTGCTACAGCTTTATTAAGGAATGCAATTGCAGAATGAGGGAGAAGGGCACTGAAGCAGGGGAAGAGAAGGAGCCAATCCAAAGATGCACTTCTGTGCTGCATGCCACTGGGTATCAGGCTGGACTGATTAGCTGATCTCATAGGACTACCTTCTGAGAGGCCTCATAGGCAACGGCTTCTCAGAGCAACTTGCACAGAGGAGAACAGGAAACATTTAACTATTGGCTCCCATTTCCCAGTGGTCAGTCTTCCCCCAAAGAGCAACAATTCCCCTGCGCTTTCAGGTTGTGAATGAATGATGGCTATTGGTTCCCACACCCCCAGAATTGAGAGGGTAGTCCCTGGGACAAGAACTGAGAGGTTCATGTCTCGGGCACAACGTGGACTTGTCAGGTTGTGGATTCCTAAAAGGGCTTGGTGTCAATGCAGAGAAAGATGCCACGGGGGTGGCTGCAGCTCGGACTAGTGGTCAAAGCCAGAGAGACGTGAAGGGCTAAGAGGCGCTGCAGTGGCCCATAAGAGGTGTCTAAACATCATCCATGTCTGATAATCCCCTAGAGGTATATTTTGCAAAAGAGCAAGGCTGCTTGCACACTTCTTACTGCATCTCCTGAGGCTGAATACGATCACGTCCCCAAACGTGAGCCAACCACTGCATCTGCAAAGATGGGAAATGCTGTGTGGTTTCATCCAACCAGCATCCTCCCTGCACCTGGGAGTCGGTCAGTCTCCCTAAGAACACAGGCTCATGGAGGACGGGACGGTGCTGTAAAGAAAATCAGGGTGCCCTTACCACAACCATTAAGAGAAAAGGGAAGTGGGGGCTGATTAACCAAAACTCATAAATGGCCTCTATGCAGTTATATTAACCTGCCAAGAACAGAGAAAACCCCAAAAATGGCTTCAAATTTATTTAAAACATGAATTCCTAAGTCTATTATAAGGTATTTTACATTTGTTCAATATCTGTTACTATTAGGAGTACCTGAAATGGAAAGATGAGCTTAAAGGTATGTGCTGTTTGAGGTGAGCTACTGAACCCCAGTGCCACTGAAATCTTTATTAAAGGAGAAAGATCTGGCTGGAATTCAGACATTTAAAGACCTACAATAAGAGCTATAACTTTATTTTAACAGAATTGATCAAAGAAATCTGAATTTATTCTACAAATACTACTCCTCCCCTTGAACAACCCTCACTGTTTGAAGCATCAGCAATCTCCAGAAAATGTCAGTTTTGTCCATGACCATTAATAAGTCACAGGGGCAGATGCTATAAATTGTTAGCGTAGCTTTGGGGTCAAGCTGCTTCTCACAAAGACAGCTCAGTATAGTAGTCTCCAGAGTAAGTAACTGCAGATTTTTTTTTTTTTTGCATGGGCCCTAAACAACAGAATGCCAAATATGATTTATAAAGAAGCTTTACTACAAAGTTGAAAAAAATAGTCCCTTTAATTATTGTAGTTAGAGGAAATTTTAACCACTCAATTATCAATTTTATAGGTTTCTATTTTTTTATTTAATAATGGGTAATGATTCTTTTGAGCAACATCAAGTAATACAAATTGTAGAGTAATAAAGCCCCAATAAATAAAAGAACTGATCCATATAATGATGACATTTTAAACATTCAGCCTCTGCCTTATGGGCTGAGGTGGTAGAATCATAGGTGGTCTATTCGTCAGGTTCTCTAGAGAAACAGAATACAGATGGGAATTGGCAAGTTCTAATTCCAGAGGGCAGGCTGCAAGCTGGAGAGTCTGATAAAGGTGATCCTGAAATCTGCAAGTCTGAACTCTTGTAGGCTAGGCAGGCCACATGCTGGAAACTCCAATGAAGGTGAAGTTGAATTCCCCAGGAGCAGTTGGGAGCCTGAAGTAGAGGCAGTAATTCATCTTTCTGAATTTCTGAAATCCTCCATTCTGGCCTTTAAGATCTCCCACTGACTGGATGAGGGGTCTCCCCACATCTCTGAAGGCAATCTCTTTTGTTGGTTGTAGATACAATCAACTGATTGTACGTGCAAATCCATCTGCAAAACACCTTCACAGTAACAATCAGGCCAGTGCTTCCTTCACCAAACAACTGGACAAAAAAATTGAAACATGAACTTTATCGCAGGTAGCTACTTGTCTGCTTTCTCATGAGGCTAGCTATCTCCTTATCTGCATAAGCATGAGAGGAAACTGGTGTTAAGGAAAAATCGTAGACCAATACAGACAGAAATGACCCAAGGTATTCATATGGAGCTTTACAGAAGCTTATAACCCTTGCCTCAGTGGGAAGAAGGTAACATAAATAATATGATGGCTCCTTCCCAATAACACTACGGCTCAAATGCAATATTTAGTACATATTTATGCTATAAAATTATTTGTTGTTTATCTGAAATTCAAACTGAACTGGGTGTCTTGTATTTTATCTGGCAACCCTAAAAGTATGCAACCATCGCATGGCACACCTCATTCCTATGCCATCTGCTAATTATAACCCATAACACACCTACGAGAGATGCAAATTCCTTCTCCGCTCCAAAGCCAAGGAAGGTTTTTGAAGTCCAATTTCGGGTCATTTCCAGCCACAGTTTGATTTGTTTACTTCAGGGACATTGATTAAGCCATATATTACAAGGAAGCCTCCCATTGCCCCTAATTCAAAACAGTTGGGCAAATCATTCCTGCCAGCCAAGCCTCAGGGTGGAAGCAGGAGAGGACTGTGCTGGGGAGGAGGGAAAGGCAACCAGAGGACAGGTTTAATATTAAGCGGGGACATCTCTCAATGCTCTTGTGCAAATGCTCTTTCTGGAGCATTAGGTTACAAAGCCCTCGTTAGTGGGGGGTGAGGAGGGACGGAGGGTAGAGGAAGTGCTGGGGAAATCACAGCAACATTTGAGGATCAAAGACTTCAGCCCATCAAATGCTATGGTATTTTTTTTGGTGAGGAAACAAGCCCACATTTTCCCCCTGAGGGCTTAGAGACTAAAGCCAAGGTTCAACTAAAAAATTTTAAGACATTTTTTAAGCCTCAAAACTATGTCTGTATATGCCTTGCTAGCACTTCAGCTTTTTCCTCTTGAAATTGGGGGCGGGGGAAGAGCAGGAGAACATTTTGTTTTGAGGCTATACCGATAACAATCAGTTAGGTGAATTTAATCATTTTGGAATGTACAAAAACATTCATTGGGAGCCCATAAATCTGGCCCATGTTTGTTTACTTACCAAAGCTTATCACTTCAAAAATGAAGGAGGATATTTTACCTAAATCTATAAGTTGATAAAGTGTTGACTATTGGCAGCCGGATATCTTTTTTTTGTTTGTTTGTTTGCTTGGTTGGCTGGTTGGTTTTCTTTCCAGAAATTTACCTATACTGCACAGAATTGGGGAAGAAGGTGTGCGGGTTAGAGGATGAGGAGATATATATAGAGAGAAAGAAGCCCAGAACGTGGAAAGAAATCTGAAATGAATGGGGTAGACAGTTTCCTTTCTTTTTAACAAATATTTCAAGTTTCGCTGTTTTGGGAAGAACACAGGTTGTTTTAGTACATTTTCCAGAAGATAATGCTCCCATGAATTTGGTTGAATTAGAGAACAGAAATGAAAGAGAAGTCAAGGTAAGCATGCTGTGGAATGAAACGTACCAGTTCAGAGTATTTTCTCATTCATGTCTATTGACCGTAAACATCATGTTAGCTATGCCAGGGAAATAAACAGAAGATAAAATCAAAAGTAACCTTCACATGGCTCCAAGGCAGCCCTTATATTTGCCTTTGCATGCGAGCACTCTGTCTGTTCTGTTTGGAATCTTACAAACCAGGGGTTCTTTTAAAAGGAGAAGAGGGTTTTTCAAAGCATGGAGGTTACTTGTCAGTAAGCCTGGCTGGGACTTGAGCGCTCCTCTGTGTTCAGAGTATCATGTGTGTATCACAGTCCAAGAGCAATGTTTTCAGACTTTTAAATGCCAGGGAACCTCCTTCCATGGTCTGGCCCCATCTTTCCCATGCCCCGTCAAGAAGGTTCTGGTGGAATTCCCGTGCTTTCATCTGAGGAATGGTGAGGATGGTCTGGTTGAGGTTGACACAATATTATAGGGAAGTCAGGAAGACGGGTGAACAGAGGAAATGGAAAAGAGATGCCAGGCTGCCTCTTTAAGCACTAACGGAAACCCAAAAGCTGCTCACCACTCCTCCATACTACATAAGGTCCTTTTAATTAATTAATTAATTAATGTTTGGCATGGGCAGGCTCCGGGAATTGAGCCTGGGTCTCTGGCATGGCAGGTGAGAACTCTGCCAGTGAGCCACTGTTGCCTGCCCTTAATTTATTTTTTAAACTTAGGCCTAACTTGCTTTAGTAAAGGACACATCTTAAGTGTACCGCTTAGATTTTCACAAATATATACACCTATTGGGAATGAATCATGCACCCCACAAAAGACATGTCCCTAATCTTGTGGATGTGAACCCATTTGTAAATAGAAAAGATCTTATTAGTTAAGGTGTGGCCAAATTGAGTCAGGATGGGTCTTAATTCTTCTCACTGGAGGGCTTATAAAGAGAGGAAATTCGAACACAGTCAGAGAGAATCCAGGAGAAGCCGGAAATCAGAGGACACCAAAGGAGCAGATACAAGAGGAGAGAGAGAGACTGACATGGGAGAGAGGCATGCCATCCCCAGAACACTGCTAACTCTAGGAGAAAGCATGGTCTTATTGACATTTTGATTTTGGACTTCGAGCCTTCAAAACTGAGACACAATAAATTCCCATTGCTTAGATCAAACCACTGTGTGATATTTGTCAGAGCAGCCCTGGCAAACTAAGACAACACCCATCTAAGTACAGCCAGCTAAAGATCTCCAACAGGAGTCTACAGTTACAGAAAGAAGCAGCTCTGACCACAATATTCCACATGCAACAGTTTCAGTGATTTTGTGGGAGAAATGTTCATATCAAATTAACGATTTGCTACAATTACTTTAATTTTGTAACAACAGAGTACACAAACAACTGAAAGCATTTACTTTTGTGCCAGGCCCAGTCAAAACCTTCTACCTGACAACATCCCAGATGCCAGCCTTTCAACGGTCCCACTATTTTTAAGCCTAGAAAGCAGCAAAGGGCTCTCCATGTGAGTGATGCATGTATGAATTATTAGCTTGGAGAAGTCGAGGTGGGATTGCCTCGGTTCTCCACCCTTCAGAAGGTCTGCAAATGTCTCCCCTCATCTGTTTACTGCCTCTTCTTATTGCCTTAGTAACCCTTGATTTTCCTGATATTTTTCAATCCCCAGACTTTTTGCCAACTTGACAACAAAAGGAGCCCAGGGTCACAAAATAAACGTGGAGACAAATGGCCCAGAAATGCTTCAAGCCCTGAACCACAGATTTTATTGGCCAGAAGAGTGCGTGAAATCTGCCAAAAATTTTGTTCTGCAGCCTTGCCTGGTGTAGGCTGTGCAGTCCCAGAGGCTCTGGTTGTTCTCCTGAACGGCTCTTAAAACCCATACCAATTCCAAGCAGCAGTCTCAATTCTGAGACTGGCACAAAGGTATTTTATGTCACAGAAAATTGAACACAGGTTGAGGAATAGAATCAGAATTTAGGAATACTTTGCAAAGTTTTACTGCTACATGGAAAGGAGAACATAGCTGAAACAGAATTATACTCTTTTACTAAAACATGGCAAATCCTAACAGGGAGGCAAACCTCAGGATAGAATCTCTGATAAACAATTAAGCAGCAAGCAGTTGTTAAATATCTATTGTCAATGTGTTTATTTACCAAATATTTACCAATATATATTGAGCATCTATATGTTTAAAAACTACAAGGAAAAATGAATGATGCCATGGAAAACAAGACACAGAGAAAAATAGCAGATAACCCCTCTTCAGGGAGTTTATGCCGTAGAAGTGAAGAGGGGATCTAGGTATGGTGGTCTAGATAAATTGAATAGCCTCCTGCAAAGTATGATATTTACTTAAACAATGATTTCAAAAGATTTGCTGAGTTTAAAGAAAACAATGGATCTGCAGAGGTCAAAGTACACTGAGGCAGGAACCCTTGTAGGCTCTCTGTCAGACCCTGGTGGCGCTGGACTTTCATTTTGATGAGTGCTGAGGACCTAAGGTAGGAGTTAAATTCTAGAACCCAAACAAGGTGCAAATTCAAACAGAGGACTTCGCATAAAGCTGGGACCCCAAAGAGCCTCAAATTCTGAGTAGAAGTGGACCAGACAGAATCCCACCGTGGAAGGAGACAGCAAGGAAACACAGGCTTGATGGCTGCAGGCTGTATGTAGGTTTATGCCCTCAATTCGTACTATCTCTGTGATCTAAACCCCTAGTGGTGAATTAAATTAAAAGTAGTCCTGCTTTGGGACATGAGATTTTGTTGGTTTGTCCAGAGTGATGCCCCGATGAATCCCAGAGTGATTCGATCAGTGAGTGGAAAAGTATTTGCAAGCCCCCTTCGAGGAATGGTGAGAATAGGGAGAAATTCAACTTCCCCAAGTTGAATTCTTGATATTCTCATAAGCAAGTGTAGACAACAAAAGCTATAGGCTGAGCCCCCAGTCTTGGGGTTTGTTCATATGAAACTTAACCCCACAAAGGATAGGTCAAGTCTACTTAAAATTTAGGCCTAAGAGTCACCCCCAAGAGAGCCTCTTGTGTTGCTCAGATGTGGCCTCTCTCTCCAGCCAACACAACAAGCAAACTTACCACTCTCCCCCTGTCTACGTGGGACATGACTCCCAGGGGTGTGGACCTTCCTGGCAATGTGGGACAGATATCCTGGAATGAGCTGAGACTCAGCATCAAGGGATTGAGAAAAACCCTAGAATGAGCTGAGAATTAACATCAAGGGATTGAGAGAACCTTCTCGACCAAAAGGGGGAAGAGTGAAATGAGACTAAGTGTCAATGGCTGAGAGATTCCAAACAGAGTCGAGAGGTTATCCTGGAGGTTATTCTTACGCATTAAGTAGATATCACCTTGTTATCCAAGATGTAGTAGACAGGCTGGAGGGAACTGCCTGAAATGTAGAGCTGTGTTCCAGTAGCCATGGTTCTTGATGATGATTGTATAATGATATAGCTTTCACAATGTGACTGTGTGATTATGAAAACCTTGTGTCTGATGCTCCTTTTATCTACCATGTCAATAGACGAGTAGAACATATGGAATAAAAATAAAGAATGGGGGAACAAATGTTAAAATAAATTTAGTTTGAAATGTTAGTGATAAATGAAAGTGAGGGGTAAGGGGTATGGTATGTATAATCGTTTTTTTTTTCTGTTATCGTTTTATTTCTTTTTCGGTTGTCTTTTTATTTCTTTTTCTGAATTGATGCAAATGTTCTAAGAAATGATGAATATACAACCATGTGATGATGTTGAGAATTACTGATTATATATGTAGAATGGAATGAAACGTTAATATTTTTGTTTGTTCTTAATTTTTTTTATTAATAAATAAAAAATAAAGTAGTCCTGCTTTGTAATTATACCTAGGCAACTGGCAGAAACCAGCATTCTTTTCTTCTGGAATTGTCAACCACAACTCAGATTACAAAGAAGCACAGATAAAGTACCGAGAATATGAACTAACAGTGAAAAAATCACAGAACACACAAGGAGACAAGGCACCCTGAATGCCAGTCGGCAGAATTAGCCCGTAAAGACTTCAGGTACTTCCAGAAATTATCAGATATAGAATATAAAGCAGTTTAAATATGTTTTAAGAAATAAAAGAATGACTTGAAAATATGACCAAGAAACGGAAAATTGTGCTCATTTTGGCAGCACATAGACTAAAATTGGAACGATACAGAGAAGATTAGCATGGCCTCTGTGCAAGGATGAGGTGCAAATTTGTGAAGCGTTCCATGTTAAAAAAAAAAAAAAAGAACCCCAAAAAACAGGAAATCATGAAAATAGAACTTCTAGAAATAAAAAATTCAGCGGGTGGATTAAATGGCCGATTAAACACAGATAAAGAAATTTAGAAAACTAGAATTGAGATTTGAAGAAATTATCCAGAATTTAGTCCAAGGAGTCAGAATGATAGAAAATGTGAAGAAGTGGTTTAGAAGCATGGAGGATAGAGTGAGAAAGTCTACCATAAGTCTCATAGAAATTCCAATAACTTCTAGAAGTACTAAAATATCTTGAACCTGGTCTTCAGGATGACAGTGACTCTCAATTAAGATAAATAGCTGAGAAATATATCTATGTATTTCATAATGAAACTGCGGAACAGCAGAGACCCAGAGAAAGTTGTAGAAAGAGCTGGAAAGGAACAGATCAAATATAAAGGAGCAAATGGTACTGATCTGTCTGAAAGACAGAAGACAGTGTAGTAATACTTAAAATATGCAGAGAAAAAATAAGTTGATCTAAAACTTTTACAGGCAGAAAAATCATCTATCAAGAATAAGCATGAAATAAAGACATTTTCAGACAAACGAAAATGGAGAGTTTAACACCAAAATGTTCTCATTAAAGGGAAAATCTAAAGGTTATTCTTCAGGATAAAAAAGACTGAAATGCAAGAAGGAATGTGTTAAATATAATGCTTATATCATGCGGTTAAAAGAAAAGCTGGAGGGGGCGTTGCCAGGGTGGCTCAGTGGTAGAATTCTCACCTGCCATGTAGGAGACCCGGGTTCGATTCCCAGTCCATGCGCTTAACAAACAAACAAACAAACAAACAAACAAAAACAAACGAACAAAAATTTCAATAACGGTGCTGCAATAATGGGATACTCCCATGGAAAAAGAATGAAATGTGACCTCACCATACAGCATACAAAAAAAAAAAAAAAAAAAAAAAAAAAAAAAAAAAAAAAAAAAAAAAAAAAAAAAAAAAAAAAAAAAAAAAAAAAAAAAAAAAAAAAAAAAAAAAAAAACAGAAAGAAAGAAAAAAGAAAAGCTAGGGCCATGAAAAGAAGAGAGAAAGAGAAAAGAGAAAGAAGACGCTGCCATGTGCTTTGCCAGATTATGGAAAAGCCAAGAAACTCCAAAGATTGCCGGCCAGCCAGAAGATACGGAACCTGGGAAGAAGCAAATCTTCCAGCAGAGTCAATAACTTTATGTTGTAAACAAAAAACACAAACAAACAAAAAAATAGAACTAAATATTGAAAGACAATAACTATAATTAAGAGGGGTTTTATTGGCGTTTTGTCTTTATATTGTTCAGGAAGAGGGAAATACATATATATATTAAATTAATATGTTGTTAAGTTAAATTTGCACATTTGATATCTAGAATATCCACTAAAAGAAGAGACATAGAGTGTATAATTCCAAACTTATAGAGGGCAAAAAATGGAACAAAAGAAAAATAAACTTTATTCAAAAGAAGGGAAGTAAAGAGGGTAAAATAAAATTACAGAAGGGAAAGGATAAATAAATAGAAAGTTCAGAATATGATGATGGAAATAAATTTAAATATATTGGTAGTAAAATAAAGGTAAAGAAATCCAGCTATATGCCGTTATTGAGATTCACCAGGACACAGAAAGATTGAAAGTAAAAGGATGGAAAACATTGAACAGCAAATATAAATGGAAAGAAAACTAGTATATCTGCTGTACTATCACATGAAACAGACTTCAAGATAAATTGTCGATGGTAAAGAGGTTCATTAAAAAATAGTAAAGGTTTCAATACATCAAATACATATCATGGGC